>BQNB010124931.1:0-19856 GCA_026074375.1 Tanacetum coccineum
TTTGAACGTGACGTTTAAAGACAATACGTAAAAGACAATGGTGAAATGCTAATCTCCATGTTATTCAACCATGGTCGATGATAGTGGTAGTAGTGAGGTGGAAAAACACTAGAGAAAATGGGGTCATTGTAGGCTAAGTTTGTGTATTGTGGGAGGCAATCACGTGACATATAATTTATTAATGAAAACAACTAACAATAAGAGGGTAACATGGAGCCTCTTTCCGACATTTGGGCCCTCTGCTGCCTAATACTTATATATTAGGGTTGGAGTGATCCCAGTTTGATTTTTCTAAACATGTTTATGTTTCTTTACTAGTTTAGTGCCGTTTCAAATGATCAACTTGTTCCAACTTAAGTTAAACAACAATTATGAGTTTGTTTAGATCGATTTACTTGTCGACATATTATGTAGTTTATAAATAGCCAATGCGTCAAACACACTGGCGAAGACCGAGGAGGCAGGGTGGGCATGTAGCCAAAAAAAATTATAGTGTAATTTTTTTTGAAATATCTGAGTGTTTTTGTAATTTGCCCTCCTAACGAACCGATTTGTAGTGTAGATCCTAAAAGTTATCAAAGTTTGACTCCTCGACCATAACTTTCTAACTCCGCCCCGTCAAACATGAATAACCTAAAATACCATTCTCACATCTAGGGCATGCAGCATTGCATATATAAAACAGAACTGAAGTGAGTTGAGAGTATAGAGCTCTATCTGTTTAGCGGTGAGTTCAAACATCGTATATTAGTCTGTCAAAAGCGACTCAGCAGCCGCTTGCATAATTCAAGTGAAAATCGGACGGTGCGAAATGATACAAGAAGGGGACCAGGAGCAAATTAAAGTGGCTCAGCTGGTTGCATGCGCGTATGATGTTGTTTGAGTTGGGACCCCTCCCTTTGAATCTGGTTCTCCAAATATTTTATACAAATACTCGTACAATAGTGCCCCCCATAACATAATCCAGCTTTGCATTATTCTTAATCTACTCATCAATTTTATATATTTACTTGATCACTAAGTTAACTTAATCCTTAACCTCAGAACGATCAAGTCGTCCTCGAGTCAATAAAAGATAGAAAGTGCCACTAGCTTTTTTCTGCATAACACTTTATAAACGACATTATTTTAGTACTATATATGCTGATAGAGTTTTATCTTTATGGAGTGGTGTCAATGTGCCAGAAAACTACTAATTAAATTGCTTGATATTTCCTAAGTAATTATTAACTTCGTTTTGAATATCAGTATTCAGTATAATTAAGTAACAGACTTTAAATCCGGTGACTAATTGAAAAGTTTGAGAAATCGTGAAAAACGAAATCTGAAGCCTTTGATTCATCTTTATTTTTACGATTTTTTTACATAAAAATGTTTGATTATAAACAAATTCGTGATTCAAAGTTTTGAAAATACAACATTTGATTCATATTATTTGCAAAATATCTAGGGCTGTAAACGAGCTGAACGGTCAACGAACATTTCATGAACCGTTCGGTAAAAAGTTAGTGTATGTTCGTTTATTTATTAAATGAACGAACATGAACAACATTTTACGTTCGTTTTAGTTAAATGAACGAACATGAACAAAAAGTCTTGTCCGTTCATTTATGTTCGTCTATCGTATCTTTTTTATTATATAGTTTTAAAATTGATTTACTCAAATAAAACAACACAAATAGAACACAATATTGTGCATAGTATTGTAAATTTTATGTTTAACTTTCGATCGTGTATGTCCGTTCGTTTATGTTCGTTTAGTGTCTTAATGAACGAATATAAACGAACATGAACAACCATATTTTTTAATAAACGAACATGAACAAGAAAATTCGTTCATTTAAGTGATCGTTTCGTTTATTTATCCGGCTAAAATTAAATGAACGAACATGAACAAGGCTTCATTCGTGTTCGTCCGGTTCGTTTACAGCCCTAAAAATATCATATAATTGTCAAAGTTTCGATTATGCACTGAATTTACACTAAAATAACAATTGTGAATCACCCGTTTGTATTGAATCAAAAAAAAAATTCTACATATAAATTCTATTATTTAACGTGATTATATGCATTTTACACGTTAAAAATTTCTAATTTGATCCTGATTTCAACTAACAAATATATGAGTAAAACTAAAGTTCATAAACATGTGTAGATATTATAAACTTGAATAAAATTGAAGAGGCAATTACATTTATATTCTTATTAAAGTTTAATATTACACAATGTCCTTCTCATAATTACGTTAATATCTTACTCAAACTTTTGTAATTACATCAATATCATTCTCAAACTTTTATATTCTCGTGTATATCCAAAAATCAACACGTTTTTTCACCACTCGAGACCAAAAATTATATATGAATAATATGTTCTTTCATATACATATACAAAGTGTTGTAATTTAATCATCAGTTCTTTTATCACTTGAAGCCAAACAGTATATATAAACAATATAATTATAATAAATATAGAAGATACATAAGAGATAAATAATAGTTTTAAAAATTAAAATCAATATAATTATGATTTAATTGATTTTTGAATATATATGAGAATTTAAAATTTTGATAAAGACATTAATGTAAGAGTAAACTGCAAAATACATCCTTGTGGTTTGTTATTGTTTCTCTACGAATACATCCCTGATCGGATACTTTAGGTCAGTTTACACCACTCGATAGGCAATTAGTTTGCCGAAATACATCCTCATCAGTCACTAACTTTGTTAATATCTAAGTTTTTGGGGTCTCCTCACTTCAGGGGTTTTTTGTTCCTGTTTCTTTACACAAGTATGTAATATTCGTGAGAAACATGAAATCAATCACAAGGATGTATTTGCAGTTTACTCGAGATTATATGATTTTGGGAAACATGAAAAGGACGAAAATACCCCTGAAGTGGGGCCCAAAAAACTGGATATTTAACGAAGTTAGTGACGAGGGATGTATTTCGGCAAACGTTTGCCTAACGAGTGGTGTAAACTGCTATTGTTTCGATCTAGGGATGTATGTGAGAAACATGAAATACTCAGGATGTTATTTTGCAGTATACTGCTTATGTAATTACAAATTAATACGAGATATTAATATAATGTAATTCTCCCAAATTTAAAACCTCTACCAATTAAACCAATCCTATTTAGCATTTGTAAAGTCATGGGTTGGTCTTGATTAGAAGTACTGACAAAACAAGCAAATTTATAACTGTTTTTTTTTTCTATTATTGGCAAAATCTGTCAATGAGCAATTAAGGCTGTTTTCCCAGGAAAAAGTTTTTTGGGAGTATATGTATACTTTTTGACTAAATACATGCATACTTATAACTTATAACACCTGATATCATTTGTTCATATATCGTGAACCAGGTGTATTTTCCACCAGAACAAAGATATATCGTGAATCATGCATGATAGAAATAATCCAATTAGAGATAAAGTTGTTGCATCGTGTAAGTAAAATACGTACGACACATGCAAAACTGAGTTAGTTTATTTGATATTAACATGCATGCAAGCTGCTTTAATAAAGTGATATAACAAACTAAATTGGATTTTTGTTGCCATGTTTGTCAAATTAACTATCACTCCATGTATGACTTCACAAGACCTATTACTTTCTTTTGTCTCAGAAAGGAATTATAACTTTATTTCGGATGTTTTAAGAATTATCTACTTTTTATAATCTTTTAGAAAGAAAAGCTATACAGTGTCTGATTCAGTTAACATATAGTAATTTTTATTGTCTTTATCGCTGACAATGTTGTGTCTAATTAACCCAATCCTATTAATTAGCATTTGTAAAGTCATGGGTTGGTGTTTTCGAACGAGCCAAGCCGAATATTTGTTTTAAAACCTTGAATCGTGAAACTAATCAAGCTTTAGCTATGAAGCTTGAGTCAAGCTAAATGAGTTCAAGCTCGAGTAGCTCGTTAAAAGTTCGACTCGTTAACACCCCTAATCGTTACTAAACACTGTGTGAATATCAAACTTATACGCCGATAGATCATCTTTTTTATTTGTACTTTTATATATAAACACTTGATGAATCTACGTACTTGTTAAGCTTGTCGAATTGGATTATCAAAAATTCAAAACTACTCATGTATTTTTGCTTGGATGCCGTTATGGTTATTATTTAAAACAAAACATGGGTCATTTGGAGTTGGTGAATTCTAACATGTTTTGACAACATATACCGCCTTGAAATGTCACACTTGAAGAGAAGATCAAATTATATTCGAACTCTTTTGGATTTTACATACCCATAGAAAGTTCAAACCAAACCACCATTAAATGTTTTAGTGATAAGGTCTTTGGCTTATAAACAAGATATACATTAAGAGTTCAAACCTTGCAAAATGTGTATATTTAAGGGTAGTCTAAAAAGGGCCGGAAACGGTCTTGGGATTAATCTATTGACACCACGTATCTGAGTCAAAACGCTCGCCTTTCCCAACTAACATACAAACCATATATGTTTATCTGTTTGCATAGAAAGTTCAAACCGAACAAGATTTATTGAGTTTTTTTACCCAAAATGGCAAAATCTACTTCACTACAACATTAACCGCTATCCCCAGCGACATTTTGGGGGTTTCCCGGGCGACTTGTCGCTGGGGATACCTTTCCCTGGCGACTTGTCGTTGGGGAATGTTCGCTGGGGATACGTTCCCCAGCGACAATCCCCAACGACAAGGTGGGTCCCACGTATTTTTCAGTCAAGTAATTAGTGCCACCGTGGCACATATTCCCCGGCGACATGTCGCTGGGGAATGTCCAAGTTAAAATTAAGTAATTACGACACTTAATTAAGCCATTAGTTAATTAGGCACTATCTCCGGCGACAAGTCGCTGGGGATAGTGTTCCTTATACTTTGACTTGTCAACGTATAAGAAAATTTTTTAAAAGCCATGTCGCCGGGGAATAGTCTGCATTTTTTTTAAAATGCAGCCTGCACAGCAGGCGATTTCCATATTTTTTCCTGAAAAAATCTACAAAACATCAAACCTGTACCAAAACCTGTATAAACTCATCACAACTTGTAAAGCCCAATTAGTTAATTAGCACTATCCCTCGTCGACATGTCCCGAATAGTTGCATTTTTTAATATATCCTAGTTATTTTTAATAGTATCGTCCCCGCGACATGTTCCCGGGGAATAGTCCTGCATTTATTTTAAATACAGCCTGCAGCAGCACATTTTCATATTTTTTTCAAAAACGAACCAAAATTCAAACATTAACCAAAACCGGTATAAACTGCATCGACAAAGACACTTTACAAACACAATACAATATAAACGATCAACGCAATGACAATACATCAACAACGTGTACCAAACCAAAAGCAAAATTAAAGCAGAAATCTGCCAAAAATCCAAATAAGTCTACAAAACATGGTTCTCTTGCATCATAAACGGCTTACAATCAATATTCAACATGATAGAATAAGAAACAAGTCAATGACAAGTCGACAATCTTTAACTAAAGAACTATTACATACTAACCCATTATAACAACTAATTAACTAACGTCCGTCGCCATCCTCAGCCTCTCCTCTTGACGCAGCACTCTAACTGCGTCCCCAGCACGCCCCAACTCCCGCTGCACCCACCCACCAAACTGTGAAAACATATCTGAGTACTTTGAGTCACTTTGTGGAAGATAATTCCCACTAAAAGATGTTTGATGTTATTGTTCAAACCACGTTATGATCACTTCTTGGAGGTTTTGAAACGATTGGATTTTCGCAATAAAAAGACCAAAGAACTAGCTCAACGACGTCAAGCTTTTTCACCTGGATATCAACTAGGGACAAAAATGCATCTTTAAATTGGATTGACTGGTTTAACAACCCGTATAAAGCTTTATCCTCCTTTATGTAATTTTTCCTAGTCTTTTGAAGGTTCTTTTTAATACAAATGCCGTTAAAAAAAAAAATTATCCAGAAGTGTGCCTTTTGTTGCCGGTTTTAAGTTAAAGCAAACACGGATCCTATACCTTCAAAGGACTCGAAAGATGATTTGAACAACCATGATATTAAGTCAACAAGGACCGTAGGGAAAGAGGCCAATCTCCACCACTCCATGATACGGCTCCATAGATTTACAACTATCGTCCAATCAACATATTAATATATTCTGGAAAGCTTCAAGTCCTCATCGCGCCGTAGACTCTAACTCGATCCCTCGACAGTGTAATTAAGTTACATCTAGTAAAACCGATTCAAATGAAGAAGTACACGAAGGGTCGATATTAACATTGATTGGAAGTAGGGTGTTCCATCTAGTTTTGTCAATTTAAGGGGGCAGTAGACAATGTATATAATGGAATTTAGGTTACATTAATCCTATGCAATCCTCTAGTTTGTTTTATTAACCAATTGCCACTTAAGAATAAATTGAACTTTCCATACAACAAATATGTTATTTGGTTATAACTTTTTTGATATACGCTTAAAGAGCAAATTTGATCATGATCTCAATATTATTTGTTCTACACAGGAAATTAAACCCTAGCATATATGAGAGGAAATCTACTTTCACATGGCCAGTTTTAAATATTATTTGTTTATCTATTGAAAGACTCAACTCATTACATCTTCTGATCTTGCTATACACAAAATCTATATACATGACATCAAAATTCTATAACTATATATTTATGCAGACAAAAAACTTGAATAAAAAGCATTAGCTCCAAACAGAAAACTACAAGCACTTGGCTACGTAATAAACTAAGAACATTCTTCACTTGTGGTCTTTTATTTAATATAAATATAGCCCCCACACACTTAGCTAATTCAACACCCCATCATTTTTTAAAATTATGTGCAAAATATTACCAACGTTTAATTCAAAATTCTATATTATCACCCACGCATGGTCCCTGTACATTAACATGTGTGTGTTTTTATTTTTATTTTTGGTTTTATGGTTTTTGGACATACAATAAAATGATTACAATCTCTTTTCACATTTGTTTTCATTAATTCCTAGCTATAGAATAATGAACTAATTAGTATAATTATTCTTGAATTTGTTTAGGTTCTTGATGGTTTTCGGAGATAAATTAGAACTCTATCATTAGTTTCGGCGATTTATGTACATCCTGAGAAACTATATGGTCTACATTTACAGAAAAGCAAAGCGGTAAACAATTCTTGTTCGAATTTGAACTCTCAACCACTTGGCTGTAAAGCTTCTCAAACTACATAGATAGTGCTAATTAGGGTACAAATCGTGGTTGTGCGTAAAGCTTCTTGAACCACATAGATATTGTTAGGGTACAAATTCTATGGTTATATTGGCTTCCATGATGCTTAGGATAAAACCACTACAAAAATATAACAATGACTTAAGAATTAAAATGATGGACATGTATGTCAAAACTGAAAATGATTTTTCTTAATTTTATGTTATGCATTGTTTTATCTCTCTAGAAAAGCTAGACCTACATACATAATACACACACACACACACTAAAAGCACCACACAAACCTCTCAAAAATTCCTTTATATGCTTTTTGAAAAACAGTGGAAAGTAAAGCCTCATCTCTCTCTATTTGCTGCTTCTTTCAGCCATGGATACGGCTCACTGGCCACAGGTACATAGCTACATCTTTAAACATCTTCAATTCCCTAATTTATTACCTACCAAAAATAAGCCTTTTTGACATACATAACTTGTTTTTGTTTAAATTTTCATTTCATAACATTCATGCATCTAGATCAAACCAATCTAGACCTTATTTGCTACTGTAAATTGGTTATGATCATCTATAATTAGAAGTACAATATCTTTTGGGTGAACAACAAAAAGATTTCATTTGAAAACTAGCGAGAAGCTAGAAAATAAAACTGCAAGGTTTTGATCTTCTGAATAACGTACTATCTTTTCTTGTTATCGATCTCTAGTTATTTCATAGTTTTTCTTAAAAAGGAAAAATAGTGTGTGAGTTTATGAGTAGATATATATGTGCATAAAGGGTCGAGTTGTATTTATGAAAAGATCAAGTAAGTTAGTTATTTTGAAGACTGGTTTATATGGATGTTTGAAAAGTATAAAGGAGTCTCCTTTGTTCTATTCATTTGTCTGTAAATCTTAAAGTTTTTGGATCTTTATGTCTTTATCTTTTCTTTTTTGCAAATTATTTCTTACTTTTGCTTTATTGATGTTATCTTAAATAAATAGGAGATACCGATTAAGCCTATGGATGAAATCATAGCACAAAACGTTACGAATTCATGCTCCAAACCATCTTCAAATTCACCATCTTTGGAAAGAAGGCTTGGAAGACCACAAAAAGAAGTAGCCAACTGTCCAAGATGCAATTCTACAAACACAAAGTTTTGTTATTACAACAATTACAGTCTTTCGCAACCAAGATACTTTTGCAAAACTTGTAGAAGGTATTGGACAGAAGGTGGCTCCCTTAGAAATGTTCCTGTTGGTGGTGGTTCTAGGAAGAACAAAAGATCATCATCTTCTATATCATCATCTCATTCTTCAATGTCCAAAAAGCTTCCTGACCTTGTTGTACCTCCTGCTCCATCACCACTACTTTCTCAAAACCCTAGGATGATGCATCATGAACATGGTCAAGATCTTAATCTTGGTTTTCCATCAAACAGTGATTTCAAAACTATTTCTGAGCTTATTCAAGTACCTAATTTTGATGCCACTAAAAATACCACCACAAGTACTAGTACTACTTCAGCTCAGCAATCAGCTATGGAACTCTTGACTGGACTTACATCAAGGGGTATGATGATGAGTTCCTTCATGCCAATTCCAAATCCTGATCCCAATTCGATTTATTCATCTTCGGGACAGATGATGATTCCAATGCACGAGTTCAAGATTCCTTCGCTTAATTTTTCGTTGGATGCAATGGGAGGAAATGGCGGTGGGGGTACATATGGAAGCAGCATCCATGAGGGTTCAAATGGGAGGCTTTTGTTTCCTTTTGAAGATCTGAAAACAAGCGCAACATCAACTACGAATGATGGACAACATAATGTTGAGGAAAATAGAGATCAGAATGGTGATACCAATGGCTTTTGGAGTGGAATGTTAGGAGGAGGTCAATGGTAATCAATTATATATATTTATATCTATATCGATCGATCTATAGTGTCGAAAAAACAATCTTTGGGGTTTAATTTGTTTCTTTTTTCTATTACTTGTTCGGATTTCTTGAGAAACTAACTTGATAGGATCATACACTTAATAGTTGGTTCTCTCTTCTTTCGTTATAACATTCTTATGTTTAGCGAACTAGCTAGGGTCTTAAGCCATTATTAGTACACATGATCACAAGCTCTGCATTGAAGAAATCGAAGACGATCAAGAAAACAATATTGATGCCCGGATTTTTTGGGGGATCAACATACATGTACTTGTAATGACAGAAGGAATTGAAACTAAGAAGATGAGAAACCAAGTGTTGTGTATCATTGGTTGATTGGCTTTGGGTACAAACATTAATAATGTATGATGTACAATTTGTATTAATTTGGTTAAATTTCTTTGTGCAAATGTGTATGCATGTTTTATGTTTACACCTTTACTAATTTGGTAGTATATATTGTACTATCTTGCACACAAAGTTCAAATCTTTTTTCAATCTATTGCTCAAGGTATTGAAGTTACTTTAGCAAGCATCTTCACTTTGTGTGTGTGTGTTTTCACTTTTTTGAGTGTGTATGAAAGTGTAACAACTAAATAGATATGATCACATAGTGATGTATATACTTATATGTAGAAGTTGAAACTGCTTCACCTGCTTCAACTGAAAGTTACTCTGCAACCACTTCATTCTATATGGAAATAGTCACTAAAATATATTCATTTTTTTTTATTGATTATAAGGTTTTCACCATATATAAAGTTGTTACATAATATACCATACTTGAGTAGCTAGTATAGCAAGATGTTTGGTCATCTTTTTCAACTTAACTCCAATTTTTTTCCAAAGTGAATAATGATTACTTTACCATGCCATGTTCCCTTTAAAATATAGTTTTCAATTTTCTTGTTTCCACTTTGATAAAGATCTGACAAGAACATTACTTTTTAACCAAAAACTTTATGCTCAAATGAGGGACCTAAAACATTCCCCTTGGTGAATGTGCTACAGGAAGAAGAATATATATACAACACCTCAACTCCACTTGATAATCTAGAGACTCATAATTTGCTCATTCTACTTTGTTTTTTATTCACTTATTTAATATAATACTACATTGCTTGCTCTTTGCTGTAGCCCACTGAATGTGCCTAATCATGCACATTCACCGGTTATTATTTTATGTATACACATGTGTATAAGATATAGTATATGTATGTATGTATGGCACAGATTGAGATAGAGATGCATGATGAGCATTAATGGTGCATGATGATGGAAGTCCCTTTCACTTGCCAAATTGAGAGGCCTAATTTACATATCTGATGTGTATTGGCTGTACTAGGGTTTCAATTCTTATATCATGGGGGTCACTCACATGAGTTTCAGTGAAACTTCATTGTACTCTTTGATCCAAAAGTGAAACATATAGGTGAAATTTTCAAGCATCTATCTTATTTTTGAAGGGTGTTCTCAAAAGGGTACAAGTGTACGTTTATGCATAAAATATTATCAACAAGTTAGATACAATTGGCGTAGAGTACATGTTACACTTTTGGAGCATCAGGAAATATAAGTCTTTTGTTTGAACGCCTTTACTGAATCTGTTCTTGTTTTATAGACCTCGTTATAGTCACGATCGTGAGGGTCAGGTTTGTTTAGCGTCGTTGTAATTCCTACCATCTTGCTAGTTTTATTTATATATTAACATTAATTTGCCTTAAAAAAAATCTCGCTTACTAGTTTTATGATTCTTATCTCACACCGGTGTACGTTGCATCGAGAGATTACTTTACGTATAGAGCAACATAAATATTAATATTAAGACTTTCAAATGGTCACGTTGGAAGTCGATACTAGTTAATCAGCTACCAGTCATTTCTAAAATGTGGTCTCGACGAAAATGCAACTGTTCCAAGGTCATTATCCTTGCTCCTAAGATAGACATGCAAGAGTTGAACTGGATACATCCTTTTCATTGAAAGTAAAATTTTTGTATAGTATCCCTAGCTAAAAACAGTATACATTATTCCAAAAAATATTCAAATGAAACGAAACAGTTCTGAGACGAGTAAAGGCCGGGCTATCATTATTCATAGTCAGGGCCGTCTTTGAGGGTGTGCAAGGTGGGCGACCGCACAGGGCCTCAAAAATTTTAGGGGCCCCAAAATTTGTCCCCTTAACAATATGTTAAACGTGTAGATAACTTATTTGCATTATATCGTATAAACAATGACATTTTATATATAACATTTCTTCTCGAAAGGTTTCATTGTGTAATTTCGCATAGGGCCCTCAAAATTTTAACAAATTTAGAGACAGCCCTGTTCATAGTTAGATTCTGGATTTTCTAGTAAAATCTGAACAGAAATCAGCATTGGAGTCTTTAAGTATTTTAATCTAGGATTAACAACTAACTAGTAAATAGTTTAATGTTTATGCTGATGAAACACATTTAATTTGGTCCCATGAAAGAGTTTGCAGCACAAGCAAAAGCATTGATCATATAAAGCATACATCACCATGTTATGATTAATATGTCCCAACAAAGGAGTGTGCTCAAAGGCAGAACCTTCTGGCATTTGCCATGAGACCCTAAGGATTTGCAGACACATGTCTCCGTCTCATACAGATAAGTTTACTGATGTAGAATGCTAACCAAAGCAAGAATTAAAACAAGAGGCAAATAATTCAAGTCCCATATGTACTGTGTTATAAACTAACAACAAAAATTTCAGACCTTCTACGTGGATTACAGGATTCACAGAAATCGAACGACTTAATAGTTAATTTTGGTTAAGTTTCTGAGTGAGAGTGAATCAAAGCTCCCATTGAAAAATGTTGTCTATAGAAATTTTGACAGGTTTTTGGAGTTTCTCTATTAATTTTCCACTAAAACATGTTATCTATAGAATTTTGACAGGTACTTGGATTTTATCTATTAATTTTCCATTGAAACCATGTTATCTATATATATAAATTTTGACAGGATTTTGAAACATGTTCTATGAATAATTGGCTCTATGGAAATTGTAATTACTTCTATATCAAACCCCCAAGAAAGAACACTCTTGCGAAAGAAATAAAAAAAATTCACGTTCTTGGATAGCTAATAAGGTGCACTTAGTGTTATCCGACGGTGTTATAGCAAAAAGTGTTACCTCGGTTTTTATAACCATAACTCAGAACCTATAAATTAACCCAAAAAACACCCTCCATCATCACTCAAGTTATAGGACACCCCGGGCCCCACAGTTTTTAAAATAAAACACAAGAAAAAATGAAAAAAAAAACGATGGCTTAGCTGATCAATTTGGCGCCAACCCCTATAACTTGTCTTGTATGGTCTCGTGCCATAGGATGACGCCATAGGGCTATAACGCACCCTATGGCACCCGTAACATCTCTTAATAGGTATAGGAAGTCAAAACTTAATTGGTTCGTTGCCTTTAAAAAAAACTTAATTGGTTGGTTTGAATCTCATATCCTAAATTGTTTTGTACAAACATGTTTGTCTTCTTTTCTCACTAGTCTTGCTAGTGTGTCTGATCTAATTTCCGCTCTTTTTTTCGAGTCAGTCTAGTCGAGTTACGATATCTTGTGTGCGGAGTCGGGAAATGTTTTATGTTGTTAAGGTTTTACACCTTAGTTTTTCTCTACATGATATAATATTCGATTGCTTGTACATGAGGCATGGCTTTTCATTCCTATTAGAACTTCAGTAGTGATAGATTCGACTTGGGTATGCACAAGAGTATACTTTTTCAAGCGATGTACTACGGTATAAAATTTTAAATTTACTTTTTACAGTACAAGAAGCTACAAAAATTGAAAATTAAAAAATTTGTAGGGCATGCCGTGTTTATCCAAACGGTCCACATAGGGCCGGCCGGCCACCCATTGGCTATTACGTGTCGGAAAAAGAAAGACGGAAGCAAAGTTAAAACAGATTGCCGCCTCAGATAACTATGAATCCGATACAAAGGTATCATAAAGTTGTTAAAGAAAACAGTATTAAATGGATTCGATAGGGAAAGGAAGTAAGAATATAGCCCAAAAGGAAAAAATAAAATTAATATATCAATTCTTCCGGTTCAAAAGACAGCAGGTACCCTTTTAAGATGTTAACATTACAGACGCGTGTATAGTTATGGGCACAATTGAACATGTATCCATTTTAGAAAAGCTTCATTCTTCAGCATTGATTCCAAATATACGGACTTTGTGCATGTTTGGAAACTTGGCAACAACAAGAACGAAAACAGCCACTGTGTTTAAAAACAGCATTGGGTTCTGGTAGTCGGTTGTATGAGAAGCTATCAAGTACCTGCACGTTTAGACAGCTCGTTGTCGGTTAACTAGAATCCAACTTTTAAATGTACTACAGAACACAATTCATCTTTGACAAGGAAGCAAAAATCAGATAACCGATGTCATTGGTCTTAAAGTCAGAAACATAGCGTATGGAAATAACTAATAAGAGGGTAAAGTCGATGAAATTAGGCAGATAAAAAATATACTTACTACTCCTTTTGCACCAATATTCTATTCTCACTGCAAGTAGCTGATTTTAAATCCCTAAAAAGAACAACAAATGTTGTTGCGGCCTGATTTAGGCAATCTCTTTAAAAGTCAAACTTGCATCCTTTAAAAAATACAAGCTTACATCACAATATCCAAATTTTCTTTCGTTACTAGACCACATTAAAATATCATATACACAGAAAGTAAAAAACAGGCTGGAAAACTCAAATCTTCTAAGAACCTAATATACAACCAGATGTCCCTTTCTCAACTGAACATAATATCTATGGAAAATAAATTTGGTAATCAGATTGAAAGACGGTTCCAGCATCTAGATTACTAAGTGCGCAAAATCCGTGTTTTACAGTTTGAACTTTCAAGACCAGGGTACGTATGGACAAGAAAATAATTGTGAAATCTCAACTTATTAATTCAATATCCTATTAACAATTAATATACACCGGGTAAAAACCCTTTACCCAAAAAAAATACTAGTAACAATTAATCTAAACAAGGTTTTATTTGCCCACCCGTTGTTGGGATTGACTCCAAGATTATGGTACTTATATAAATCAGAAAACTAATATATTTATGTATAACATAATATAATTTTATGGAGTGAAAAATAGAAAAAATAAAGTGAATATGTAAATTTTAAGATATTTTCAAGTAACAAGAAAAAAAATTCTTAAAAATAGCAAGGTCTCCTTCTAAAATGATTGACACGTATAAATAAAAAAAGCGTGCACCAGAAAGGATTCAAATCACAAATTTATTAAAAATTATAACCCAATAGTGTGTACCAAACATAGCCGGACCCCCAATCCTCCTAAAGAGTACAAAAAAGCCCTTGGCAACTGTCGAAGCAAAAGACTCATCAGATTCGTCACAAACTCATTTTAAGTTGGCTATTCACTTGTTGTCCGCACAAGCAGTACACTGACCTGTCGATTTAAATACATACTAAATCCTAACTAATGCATCATGCTTCATAAGAAGTAAAAACTGTATGTTCTGCACCATAAAAATACCAATTACCCAAAGCATTTAGTAATCATACACAAATATACAGAGCAAAGGTACAGTAAAGTCCGTGTTATATGCTATAGAGTAAAGATATTACGAGTTTTCTCCACTTTTTGTATACTGAGTCTATTGCCTAGTATTTTTATGAGAGGCATCAAAGTGCAGAAAGAGCTGAGAAGAGTCTATAACGAGTCTTTAAACATTCAGAACAGCCCACATTCAGAAAGAGCTGAGAAGAGTCTAGAGAAGATTTGAGCACAGTTATGTGGTATGAAAAAAATAGGACCATTATAGTTTGCATTCTTTAGATCTTTAGGTGATGCACTGTAATACCTCAAGTTAAAAACGAAAGCATATGATAAGCAACATTAGAATCTAATTAGAGATCCAGTTTTCATCAATTTCCTAAGTCCTAACTATATATATAGTTGCTTCATCATTTGATGATAAGATGATGATCCACCATGGTATTCTTTCCTCAATGATATTGCAACACCAAAGGCATGCAGATTTTTTTTTGAAGGCAAAGTAGCCAAGTCAGAGAGCTTGCAGTCTAAAGGTTCTAGATTACATCATACTAAGATAGAACTCGAAGTGTAAGCCTGGTGCTGTAGATAAGAAAATCGACAAGAATTGTTTGGATGTGAGGTGTTTAGTTATAGGGTACAAGAATGGTGGGATACTTAGTTATGATATAACAACTAACATAAGAGTAGATGGATAAAACTAGGGGTGAGCATCGGGTCGAAACCGACCCGAACCGAGAAAAACCGACCCGAAACCGAGTTAAGGATTTTTGGAAACCGAGAACCGAACCGAATGAACCCTATATAAACCGAAACCGAACCGAATAAGCTCGGTTCGGTTTAGTGGTTCGAACCGACTAAAATGTCGGGTTTAAGCCGAACCGAACCGAAACCGAACCGAACCGACTAAACCGAAATAGATATCCAAAACCAAAAACCGAACCAAATAAGCTCGGTTCGGCTCGGTTTGTCGGGTCGGTTTTTGGTTCAGTTTGCTCACCCCTAGATAAAACGGTAACAGCATTGACAGTCCTATTTAGTAAGAAAGTCTCATTGGGGTTAAAAATAAAGATGGCTTATTAAGAAAATGTTTATACCAAAATTAGGTCACTGGGAGAGACAGAAATCTACGAATAACTTTCAACATTGACATATGGAAAAGAAACAGGGATTTGAATTAGCAGAACACATCTAAGAATGTGACCAGTAATAGCAATGTATGGAATTGTACTCATATCAAAAGTTTCCTAAACCTAAAGAATCACCTCTTCATAATTTCTGTCAAGTTCATTCTCCAGACTATCTAACCCTGCTAGTTCTGAGTAAATGGCCTGTCGATTTCAATCTCAAATCTTACTTCATTTTCATTTTATACTCAAATTAGAAAAAGATTAGGCCTCCTAGTCCTACTAAATCTGTCCATCTTTGTACTAATAAGTAGTGATAACTACCAGTATAACTAGGGATGGCAACAAGCTGAGAAAAAACCCATAACCCGCAGGTACCCGCGCCGTGATGGGTGGGTAACCCTGTCAATGTTTACCCGCGGGTGGGTGAAAAATGAACCCACTAGCGGGTGGCGGGTAATGTATACCCATTGCGGATAAGCCCGATCTACAAGTCCCTCACACCCGTTTTAGAATACCCGCGGTATACCTTTCACAAAATACCTATGAACCCATTTTTTATTAAACTTATATGTATAATATTACTTAAAAATTTGTGATGTTATTAGTAGATTTATACTATCCAATAGTCACCTAAACCTATTCAAAAACACAACATACTAATCGTGTCTTTTAAGTTCCAAAACTAAAAGAAGAATATGAATCATCAAAGTATCAAATATACACTTAATATCTCAATTCTCAAGCCAAGTTCGTCAATACTTGGTCTTGCGATATTAATGCATGGATAACCACTAGTACTAGGCAATAATGAGTCACAAAATGAGAATTTGTTCTTTTTTTGTGTGTTTTAATGCAATTAGTAATACTACGTATATAATTAGTGAGTTGACTAATTGTGTGCATAATTTTCAATATGTCGTAATTTATGCACCCTCTAATCAAGTTTAATTTTCAAAACTTTGAGAAGCATGTCTGCAAATGTTACGTTTCGCAAACCCGCGGGCAATGGGTACCCCCGCGGGTATGTGCCAAAAATTGTACCCACAGACGGGTGATGGGCACGAAAAAGTCGCGGGTGACGGGTTAGACGTACCCGTGCCCATTGCCCACGCGTGCCATCCCTAAGTATAAAGGTGATAATTAGTATTTATTAGGCACCTAAATGAATCTAGAAATAAAAAAAAAACATACAGATGAAGGTAGGTAAGAAAACTGAAACCCTAAAAAAGAAATGAATAGATACCATAGCGTGAACGAGGTTAACAGTGGTCCAAGCCATACCAGGAGAACAACCAAAAACAGAAAGAACAACGAGCCAAGCGAAGAACAAGATGAGGATGTAAGTGGCCATACGCCTGGATATGTAAACCACTCCGTGTTTCGATTCAGATCTTAGAGTCTATAGCTTAGCAGAGTTTTTGTTAACTAATTCATTCGAAAATCCTAAGACCGAACTTAAACGAAAGCTCAAGTAAGTAAAGAGAAACTTACAGCACGACAGGTACAAGTGTAAGAAACTCCTGTTGCGAGTGAGCTGCTTGCCACTTACCGAACCTGCTCCCACCATGTCAACCTGTTGTAGATACCCTGGTCATCAGCAAAAGGTGTTCCCTTTTTCCAGTGGAAGAACTGGTATGTCAACTGATAAAAACACAATATTAGCAACCAAAATACAATCCCACTCGCAAGCATACACGAGCAGTTAGGTAAACGAGTTATAAACTTCTCAAACATGCTTTAAAGTCCCTTGATAAGTATTAACTAGTACGCAAATACGATGGAAATGCACATTTTGGTAAAGTCCATACATTCATATCCACTTTCCATGATACAAGCTAACACAGTAACTTGTGATACTATTTCATACAAAGAGTGCGTTTGGGATTCCTTATATTTAATGCTTAACAATAAGCCCTTATAAGCTACGTCAAAATAAGCACATCAGAAACCAGTGTTTGGATTTGCTTACACTGTAAGAAAATGCAACAAGCAGATAAAAATAATTAATCCTATTCCATATACTCGTATTTAATTGTTTTTAGGCCAGCTATGAGAGTCTATAGTTTGTTGTAATAAGCATGTTCCAACCTGTTTTTTTCCATGTTGCTTATTATCATCTGCTTATTATAAGGTTAAATAAGCAATTTTCAAAAAGAAGACAGGACCTGCTTATCTTGTTATATTTTGGGATAGAAGTGACTTGAGGGGCGGACTGAGGTTGTATGTGAACCACATGGATTATTAGAGCATTAGGTGGCGTGGTGCCACCTCAGCACTTTGACCAGAATTCACCACAACATCAAAACATCAATCCCTCATACAAAAGTGGAGGCAAGCGTCCACATATACCACACTAAAACACACATACAAAAAAAAAGGAAAACCCACGGCGTGAGCTGTTATATACCAGCCCAGGACCGACGAGCCGAGCTCCGGCTTATATTCAACATAATGCGTAGTTTAAACTTGTCAAAAAGACCTTATTTTTTTTCTTTCCGAAAAGGAACCTCATAACTTATAGTGAACATAAGTAGGTACACATCTTAGGGTGGCCAACAAAAGGGACAAAAACAGTCCTGGAGGATCCTCTTGAAGAGAGAAAACCTGTCATCTGTTGTTTAACACCTAATGTTTTCCGGTTGTAAATGTGCAAGGTATGAAGCTAATCCTAGACGCAGTAAAAACTAAAAATTAGCTACAAACTGGCCGAAAGCTACTTGAAGTAAAAAACTAAAGGCGATTTATTAGGCACCTAAATGAATCTAGAAATAAAAAAAAAAAACATACAGATCAAGGTAGGTAAGAACTAAAAAAGAAAAGAATGAAAAGTACCATAGCGTGAACGAGGTTAACAGTGGTCCAAGCCATACCAGGAGAACAACCAAAAACAGAAAGAACAACGAGCCAAGCGAAGAACAAGATGAGGATGTAAGTGGTCCATACGCCTGGATATGTAAACCACTCCGTGTTTCGATTCAGATCTGTTGGTGGTACCGCCCGTACATACAGATTTGCCATACAAACAACTTTCTTTCGATTTAAAAGATTAGTTGTTATGGTTGGTTATTGTTGTCTGTCTGTCTGATCGATTTTTATTACTACTCGCTCCCTTTCGTTGACGATGATGCACTTCCAGCATTTCTTTCTTTTTTTTCGATTTTTAATTTCTTTTATATTATAATCACGAATTAGTTTCTGTTAAAACTTATTATAAAAATATTAGTTATAAGTCTGCTGCACGCCCATGGTTTACACATAAATTAAATTTATTTTAAATTTTTAGTTTATTATACAAACATATAAAAATTTACCCTAGCTTAAATTTATAGCTTTTACATAAAAAAAATGATTATATATTAATATCGACTTATATTTTGTAAAAAGTTTTTGTTGGATAAATGATTTAAATTATGCCCCTTTGGAAAAACGGGCGTTGTGCATGCTACATCTATCCCGAAGGTTGCGTCAATACTTTGAAGCTCACCCGATCAAAGTAATCACCGATCAGCCAATTAAGCAAATAATTGACAAACTAGAGGTCTCCGGAAAGTTAGCTAAATATGCAGTAGAATTGGGAGCCTATAACATTGTGTACGATCCCCGGAACGCAATCAAGGGGCATGTTTTGGCCGACTTCTTAAACGAAACTCCGGTCGGCACAAAACACATGGATATATGCAGCTTAGTCAATGAGGAGGCCAACTTGGAAGAATGGACTATTTATACTGACGGTGCATCCAGTTTAAAGGGAGTTGGAGTAGGTCTCGTGTTGGTTGACCTAGCCGGAGTAGAATATACATATGCCATTCATTTGAACTTCCCAAGCACCAACAACGAAGCAGAGTATGAAGCACTATTGGCTGGTCTTCGAATAGCACAAAAGATGAAGGTTCATGCTCTAACGTAGTGTTTGGTATGATGTAATGAAAGTTGGAATGTAAACGGTTATTACGATTGAATGGAAAAATCTTGTTTGTTTACAATTATACAATGTAATGCTTCATTACAATGAATGACTC
>BQNB010124932.1:0-19856 GCA_026074375.1 Tanacetum coccineum
TCGTTTCGACATTATTTAGAACATTGAATTTCTGGTGTGGGTGAGAGGCCACTCCGTAAGGGATCTTCGTATCTAATTGCATCTTTACTTAATAAATATACTGGAGTTTATTATCAATTATGAGGGTTGATTCAGAAGCTAAGTACCTTGTGCTTTTATGGTGAAAAACCAAGAGAACTCTCTCTATCCTACATAGGTAAAAGAGATGAAATGATTCTACATTATATACTAAAGTGTATTCATAACACCTGTGTTAGAATTAGTATGAAGCTTCCGTGTATGTTCTTGTGGGAACTTGATATGAAAGCATAATATTTTTGAAAATGCGTTGGACTATGCAAATAATGAATCGATCATGTAACGGATCATCTTATTTCACCTATGATTTTTTTTCTTTGATAAGATTATATTGCAATCATATAGGTTGATTCTTAAACAATATCTTGCCTATGTTTCTCTTATGTTCTCCTACACTCATCAAATAGTCATTTCCATATTGTTTAGAACAATGAATCTGTGTTGTGGGTGATAGAGTACTCCATGGAGGATTTTCATAACCATTTGCATTGCCACTTTAGAAATTACACGAGAGCTTAGTATCAACTTTCAAACCAAATTAAGAAGATAAACGATTTATAGTGAAGATATACATGGTTTTGGTTAGAATAATACAAATGCATGAGTCGAGGGTACTGCTAAGTACTTTATTGTTTTTGTGAAAAAATTATGACAACATTACATAAGTGTAAACAATTTCATAAAATTATATTGTCCATAAACTACATTCATCTTTATTCAGAATTATATTATAGTTATTACAGTATTACGAGAAACGTACATCATGAACTCAGCTTATTGTAGGAAGCGTACATCTGACCTCACCTATGTTTATCAGCTGATTCTCGAACGATATCTTACCTATGTATAAAATTACATAGAATAAGAAGATACACGATTTATAGTGAACACAAACTCGGATCCCCAAAACAGTAACGAAACTAGGGGTCCCCACGTGTCAGATGTAGACTTAGTATCACTTCACAAAGAAGCAAAAGAGGGATAAATGATTCTGTGAACACCAACTCGTGTCAAGTAACGAACCTAGGGTCCTGCGGTGTTACAAGACACCGTTGAAATTTTGATTCATGATGTTAATTTTTTGAAAAAAACCCAACTTTGTCTAGATGCATTTGGTCCCAAAAACTGTTGTCTACTACAGTATTATGTTTTATATATTTTGTGCACCCGGTCCGTGTTAGTTCAAGATTCCCCCCCCCCCCACCCCCCCCCCCCCCCCCCACCCCCCCACCCCCGATACGTAGTGTTTTTCAATAACGTATCTTACGTTTTGTTTTTGACTCGATTTCTTAACGATTTCTTCCACTTTTCGTAAGAAAACGTAAAAAGGACACGCTCTAAATGAACATACGAAAATTGCGCGTTGATGTCGGAGGGAGCGGAGGATGAGGGGAGAAAAAAAAAAAAAAAAAAACTTAAGTAAACTACATAGAAAACAAGATAAGCCAATTACTGCGGACTAAAAAAGAGGATCGAATAAACGTAAACGAACACTAGACGAAAACGTAACCAGACCGGTTTTCAAGGCGAATTTTTTGACGAAAACATACAGAAAACGTGACAAAACACATGTAGAAAAAACGGATGAAAACGTAAAAACGTAAAAAAACAGACGAAAACCTACGAAAACGTAAAAAAAGAAAATACCGGAAGAAAACGCACGAATTCGTAAAAAAATGTAAAAAACGGTACAAAAGCGAGCGTAGAAACACTACTACACGGAAATGCAACACGTAAAAAAACGGGCCAAAACCGTCAACAAAACATGATTGAAAAGTTAAAAAAAGGAACGAAAATGGAAAGAATAACAGACGTACACAAAAACGTAAAAAACAGATGAAAACGTAACGGAAAACATGGAAAAAATTGACGAACCAATAATACAACATCTGCGGGACGACAAATCGACGTAAAAAAAAAACTGTTTTGTTAAAACGTAGAAAAAAAGAACAAAAACGTAAAAAAAACGTATATAGCGTATAAAAAACGGAGAGAAAACATAAAAAAGTAATTGATAAATAATGAAGATATCTTTATAACCGTTTGACACACGCCATTTGATTACCGAAATTTATTCACTTAGATGAGAATCGTTTTTGTCGGGGGGCGCCCGTTTTAGTCCCCCCGTGCCCATTTCCGTTAATTTTTTCATGGTTTTGCCCCCATGTAGCCCAGAGAGAGAGGCACCCGTGCCCATGCCCCCCGCCAGACCCGCGCCGTTGTGCCACATACTTGAAACAAAAGCCTGATAAAACTAAACACCAAACACAATATTAGTAAGCACATTGATTGTCAATTTTAAGTATGCAAAGCGCTATATGTTAAGTCCTTAGAACCGTGTAAGTTTTATGCTCGAGTCTTACGTGTCAAGCAGACATACAGCACTAAGCATATGTTTAGCGATAGACCATCGTGCGATCGCGATCGTATGATATAGTAGTGACGCATTCTTTAGAGGAAACATCCCTGTTAGTATCTATATCATTGCTTACATGACCTCTTACGTATAGGTGTTCTAAGATTCAAAATCCGAAAATTGATCATTCGCCCTATTAAAAGGATGAAAATTGATATAGTCCGCTTTAGGTTATGCAGTTTTCATTAGTACACCTATTACATATATCTGCATCACACAGTAGGTATCACCTTTGAGGATGACACTTTTACCGTATGCAGTTTAACTTCGTATAATAATATAATGTATATTCCAAAAAAACGACCAGATCTTACTTAATTCTCAGATTGCAAATGCTTCCAGTTAAACTTAGGAACTATGTATCTCTGCAACGTTAGTCATCCCACATAACAATGAAAAATAGTGTCTTCGACACCTATCTAGAACAACATTGCAAATCATTCAGCGCGATGTGGAGAGAAAAGAAGCGACTCACTCACGTAAGGGATCTTCAGTATCTAATTGAAGCGGACATCTTCATACAACTCACATAAATTAAAATACATGGAGTTATACTCATCTAATTGTATGAGGTTTGATTCAGAAGCTAAGTACCTTTTTGTGACTTTTAATGGTGACATAAACCAAGAAACTCTCTCATCCAGACTATAGGTAAAAGAGATATGAAATGCTTCTTACATTTATAATATCTATAGCTAAAGTGTCTATACGATAAACTACCTGTGTTAGAATTAAGTATGAAGCTTTCCTGTATGAGTGCTAAGGTGAGAGCGTGGGAACTTGAGATATAGACAGCATAAAATAATTCTTTGAAATGCTTGCGTACGTAATCAAAAGTATTATAATGCGATCATGTAACCGCGATACTCTATTTCACAACTCCTTATGACTTTATTTTTCTTTGATAAGATATTATTGCAATCATTATAGGTTGATTCTTAACAATAACTGCCTATAGTTTCATCCTTAATTTTCTCCTACACTCATCAAATAGAATCCTATTTCCATATTGTATTAGGAACAATGAATCTGTGTTGTGGACGATTAGAGAACAAGCCAAGGATGATTTAGTCATCGCGCGGGCTTTTTGGTCATTGCGTCCACTCTTAGAAACTCCAACTTCAGCTTATGTATCAACAGTATCCAACCAAATTAAGACGAGATTACACATCTTATAGTGTAAGAAATACATGGTTTATTGTGTTAGAAATAATACAATGCGATGAGTCGAGGGTATACTGCTAAGATACTATTATTGTTTTATGTGAAAAAATTAAGACACACATTACATAAGTGAAACAATTTCATAAAATTAATGATTCAGCAACATGAACATTCATCTCTTCTTTCAGAATTATATATATATCAAATTCCAGTAATTACGGAAAACTCGTAACTAAACCTGCATGAACTCAGCTTCTTGGGTAGGAACTGTACATCTTACCTCACCTATTTTATCAGCTAGATTCTCAGAACGAAATCTAACCTATTGTATAAAAGTTACATATTATGTGTCTCTTCGCTGGTCTCCCGGCCACTTAAATAAATAATCGTTTCAGTAGTGCTTGGAACAATGAATTTGTGGTGTGGGCGATATAGTTCTCCGCAGGGGATCTTCGTATCTAATTGCGTCCTCATTTTAAAATTATACCGGAACTTGGTATCAATTATGGGAGTAGATCCAAAAGATAAACGATTAATGAGCACATATTTGGTATTGATTATTGTTTTTTTGGGTGAAAACATAGAGAACCTTCTATCCGACATAGGTTAAAAAGAAGAAATGATTCAACATTATATACCAAAGTGTATGCACATTAATTGTGTTAGAATTAGTATGAAGCTTTCTTATATGCTTGTTTCGCAGTTGAGGCAAACGGACAAAACATTCTTGTAAGGAAACTTGATATGAAGTCTTAATATTTTTGGAAATGCATTTAAAATATCATCGGTTGATCTTCGAACAAAGTTTCACCTATGTTTATTTTCCGATCTCCTACTCTCATGACACAGCCATTATCATATTGTTTATCAAAGCATATCATCGAGTGACATGACTCATTGACCTGTTAGTTGTTCTGAAAGCTATTTATTTAGCGCCCCCTCAAATCTAATCAACTATACAAGTTTGCTTTATTGATCTTCTTAGCTGACATATAAAGGGGCTTTGCATCCTCGAAATGACAATGAATGTGCTAATGGTATGTGGTTTGGTGTTAGGTTTTATCAGTTTATGTTTTAGTCATGGTGATTATGGTCATAACACATAAGGCCATGACACGTGTGGTGTAACTAAGTAACTTAAGAATGTCATGGGTAAGAAACTCTCTAGCTGGATACCTGGTAGAATTTAATGTTTCTTCTGATACGATAAAAATTCCTATTCTCCATGAGAAATTAATATGACTAAAACAATAGATATCCAAGACTAGATTGCTAATTTACGCAAACAAAAAATGTATAGTTAAAAAAGACGATAGTTTATGTCAGAGATTCAAAGTCGTCACGCATAACGGGCATGATCATAAGTAAAGAGCAAGTCTAGGTAACTTACTAGTAGTTATTTTGTGATGAAAATCAAAATAATTTTCTATCCCACATAGGTTAAAGAGACGAAATGATCCTAGATAATATACCAAATTGTATACACATCATACATGTCAAACATAAACATAAACAAAGAACAACGGTGAGAACTTGCTATGAAGGCTTAATATTTTTGGAAATGCTTTTGAATGTTGCATTCACCATTTTATGTTAAGTTGGATATTGGTTTAGCATCAACCATTTTATGTTATAGTGTTATGTTTTGCATCCACCATTTTATGTTTAGTGGATAGGGGGGGTTTTTTTTTTTTGTGTTGAAATAAATGAGTAAAATACATGCTAAGAGCAAATTACCAATCACGTCGGTTGATCGTCAACATGTCATGATTAGATATCAAAATGAGTTGGGTACATCATATACAAAAATGTAAGCACATTATACATGTAGAACTAGTATGAAGCTTCCGTGTATGTTCTTTGTTATGTTAATGTCTTACTTAGTTAAGATTAAATAATTGAAATCACATCTGTTGATTCTTTAACGGGGCAGTGTGAGCAGCTGCCCCCACAAACCTATCAAATTCTTTTGAAAAAAAAT
The DNA here is from genome assembly GCA_026074375.1 of Tanacetum coccineum. Classification (NCBI taxonomy): domain Eukaryota; kingdom Viridiplantae; phylum Streptophyta; class Magnoliopsida; order Asterales; family Asteraceae; genus Tanacetum; species Tanacetum coccineum. Next base: position 5,640 of record BQNB010124932.1, read on the forward strand.
AATTTTTAAGGGTGTTTTTGTAATATTTTATATCTGCCCCCATATCCCAAAGTAAAAAAAACAAAGCGGCAATATACACAAGAAAAGGCGGCAACAGTTTGCCCCCTCAAATTTTTTTTCCTGGTACCGCCCCTGCCTATAACGACACCAATTAAAAGAACGAGCCACGACATCCTCAAACAAAGATGACTGCGATGGAGGATCCAAATCGAATATAGTTTTGTTGCGAAAAGTCCAAATAAGCCACCATGAAATGTAACAAACTCCTTCAAGAAGATGCTTATGTTTTGAATGAAGACGGAGATTCAAGAGCCAATTTAACCATCATAAGACGACACCTCCATAAACGAAATATCCCACCAATGATTAATATTACGAAAGACATCTTTGGCAATGTGACAAATAAAGAAGGTGTGGTTCGATGATTCAACAGCCTTCTCACATATATGACATAAAATAGAATCAATAATTTTACCTCGTCTATGTTTAGCCTAGTAGGTAAGCAATCTAACTTCACTTTCCAAGCATAAATGTTAACTTTAATAGGCACACCAGTAATCCAACGTGTTTTAGTCGATACTTCCGGTAAAATACGTTTATCGATGAGTCTTCTAATTGAAGCAACACAGAACTCACCAGAACCCTCCAATGTCCACACCCATCTATCCATCATATCAGCTAGATTGATACCATCAATGTTTGTCAATAAAGCGTTAAATTGAGTCTGCTCAATACCCTCCCTTGGAGCTCTACGGAATGAGTGATCCATAGAATTACGAGAGATTTTCACTGCAACAGTGTCGTTTTTGAATGAATCCAACGCATATATTCTGGGGTAAACCAATTTAAAGGCGACCTCTCCCTTCCAAACATCCTCCCAAAACAAAGTATCATTACCTTTGCCTATTTTTTTCCCAATGAAACCGCTCAAATCAATTCCTTGATGCTTTAATGATTCGGATTCACGAACTACATCTAACCAAATGGAAGGATGATGATGTGTAGCAATCGAATCGAGTTTACCGTCATTTCCATGAATTCCTTTTATGAACTTCGCCCGTATCGATGCATTTTGAGTACGAACACGCCATACCTACTTAAACAGTATGGCTCTATTAAGAGCAAAAGAAAACCTTTGAACGCTAATACTCCTTATTTTATAGAGCAAAAAACTTTACTCCATTTCACCCATATCGGCTTCCTCTCATTTATTTTCTATCCCAAGGAAGAAGTGACAGCGAATGTTTTCCAATCTTTGAAGAACTTTCTTGGGGACTTTGAATATAGACATGTGATATATGGGAATCACACCTAAGACCTATTTGAGAAGCGTAAGTCTCCCACCTATGGAAAGAGTTTTCTTCTTCCATTTGATATCCGAGCATCGACCTTCGTCATTATCTCGTTCCAAGACTGTATCCGAGACATGCTACCCCTAACAGTCAATCCTAAATAAGAAAAAGGAGCCTTAAGGGTTGCACAACCTATCTTAGCCTGACCTATTCGATTATATAGAGAACTTTGGTATGGATTATTGTTTTTGTGGTGAAAACATAGAGAACATTTTCTCCCACATAGGTTAAAAAGAAGAAATGATTACAGATAATATACCAAATTGTATACACGTCACATGTGTTAGAGTTTGTATGAAGCTTTCGTATTTGTTCTTTGCTATGTTAATGTCAAACATAGACAAAGAGTAGGAGCGAAAACTTGATATGAAGGCTTAATATTTTTGGAAATGATTTTGAATGTCCATTCACTATTTTATGTTATTGCAGACTAGTTATAATGTCCGTACACGCACGAGCTTTTATGATAATTTTGTTCTAAATGTAATTTTTATATATATTTTAAAAGTGATTTTTTCCCTTTTAGTTTGTGTTTTTATTTTGTATTATACAAAGAATAGAACTCGACTAAATGTAGTTATACGTTTTATTCAAAAAGTAATTGGATAAGAGATTGTGGTTGTGTCACTCAAACATTCATATATTTGTAGTAATATTCTACGATTTTGAAGTTGGCAACTATATGCTAAAATGAAATAAAGAAGACAAATTAAGGGCAACTTATCGGCAAGTATGGCGTCCGTTCTTGTTAATGGATCTCCTACGGTTGAATTTCAATTTTTCCGTGGTTTGAAGCAAGGCGATCCTTTGGCGCCTTATCTTTTTATTCTTGTTATGGAGTCGTTACATTTGTCGTTCTCTAGAACGGTTGATGTGGGCATTTTCAAAGGGATTCAAATTGGTAAGGATTTCACGTTGTCTAACCTTTTCTATGTGGATGATGCTGTTTTTATTGGAGAATGGTCTGACGAGAATCTTAGTCGGATCTTACATGTTTTGCATTGTTTCTCTTTAGCTTCTGCCTTGAAAATTAATGTCAAAAAAGTCACTTTCTTGGAGTTGGAGTCTCGAATGATGCTACGATAGCAGCTGCCACTAACTTAGGTTGTGTAATTATGAAAGCTCCTTTCAAGTATCTTGGCGTTATGGTTGGAGGGAACATGTCGTGAATCGATGCTTGGGACGAAACGTTGAGTAATCTGAGGCCTCGGTTGTCAAAATGGAAGTCTAAAACTTTATCCATAGGCGGGCGGCTCACGTTGCTAAAATCGGTACTTGGTTCTTCTCCTATTTATGCTATGTCTTTATATAAGGTGCCAAAGTCTATTTTATCTTCCATGGAAGCAATTCGTAGAAATTTTTTCTACGGTTCTCAAGAAGCTGATAAGAATATTACATGGGTTAAATGGAGTAAAGTTCTAGCAGCAAAACAATTTGGTGGTCTTGGAGTTTCTACCCTCTTTTCTCTTAATAGAGCCTTTCTCATGAGATGCGTTTGGCGTTTTATTTTTCATGATAATTCGTTTTGGTGTCGTTTTATTTCGGCGGTTCATGGTCCTTCGTTTCAGGTTCGATCTGGTACTTCGTTATGGAGAACCATTACTAGTGAGGTTAATGGGCTGAAGGCCCAAGGAGTTGATATTTTATCTCACTGTTTAAAACGGGTGGGAAACGGTTTGTCTACTAAATTTTGGTTCGATCCCTGGATTGTTAATGTCAAGCTGTGTAACGAGTTTCCGCGTCTTTTTGCCCTTGAACTTAACAAATCGATTAGTGTGGCGGAGAAGTTAGAGCATTCGGTTCTTACGTCTTTTCGGCGACCCGTTAGGGGAGGGAGCGAGTCGGCTCAACTGGAGTCGTTATCTGAATTAATTGAAAGGGTTATTTTGTCTAATTCTCGTGACCGTTGGTTTTGGGACATGAATGGTTCTGGGACTTACAGAGTTAAGGATGTTCGTAATATGCTTGATGATTTTTTTCTCCCCAAAGATGAAGTGGCTACACGTTGGCTTCCTCATCTTCCGATTAAGCTCAATGTGTTTGCTTGGAGATTATATCTTGATCGTTTGCCGACTAAATCAAATCCGATTCGAAGGGTTATTCAGGTTGGCTCTCTTATATGCCCGAACTGTAATTAAAATGGATGAAAACGTAAAAAAACGTACAAAAAATAATAAAGACAATTAAAAACGTATAAACCCAGAAAAAGTATGAATTATTTAATTATTGTAGAAAGAAGTGAGAAGAAGAGGGAAGAAGAGTTAAGAAAAGGTAAGAAGTGATAAATTATGTCTGAATTTTTGAAGAGCTTAGAAGACCTTTTTACGACTTTTCTCTGCAAAAAAACAAACAAAAAACCTCTGCCCGCCTGCAGAGGTAAGAGGTTAGAAGAAGTTAGAAGAGAAAATTTTTAAAAAACAAACAAAGCCTAAATATAGTTATACGTTTTATTCAAAAAGTAATTGGATAAGAGATTGTGGTTGTGTCACTCAAACATTCATCTATTTGTAGTAATATTCTACGATTTTGAAGTTGGCAACTATATGCTAAAATGAAAAAAAGAAGACAAATTACTCTCTTTCCAAACACTCATAATTGGCCACATAATAAACTTAATTAAGCATTTAAGTATACTAAATTTTGATTTAATGCCCATATACAACAACTTCTGCAAATTGGGTAATGAATTAATTATTGTTTCCCACGTGTCTCAGCACCAACAATTATTCCATTTTGACCCATGTCAAGACAACTTCCTCAATCCTAAACCAACCATTATTTTATTTACAATATACTAAAATTAGACAACATATCAAACATAGTAACATTTTTTTTTTAACTGCAACTTTATTAGAAAAAACACTAGCAAGGAGCTAGAGACAAAATTACAAAGAAATCAAATAGAGATGTTGCAACCAACTAACCCAACTAAGATTACTTTTACGTCTAGAACGACACCATGTGAAAGAACGCGACACAATATCATCAAAAAGAACAACTTTGCGGGGGACGAGAGACGAGAAGAGGACCTGATTTTGAAACCTCCAAATACTGCACCATGTTATGTAAAAAACTCCTTCAAGCAAATCTTTAACTTTAGGACTTAATCTGATAGCATTGAACCAATGAAGCCAATTGGAATACGAATCAATCGACGCCCATGCTATATTCCACCACCGGCAGACAAGCCTAACGATGTCCGTAACCAAACTACATCGAAAAAACAAATGTGCTAAGTCTTCATCTTCTGAGTGGCAAATAGGACATGAAGGATCCGAAACCAAAACACCACGATGTTGCAGGTTTACACGAGTTGGTAAACGATTCAGATGGACCTTCCAAGCGAAGACATTAAGTTTTATCGGCACATACTTAATCCATCTTGTAGCGATAGGGGCTTTTGGAAGAAAAACATCATCAAGAAGATTTCGCACGTCTTTGACACAAAAGACACCTTCCCCATTTAAATCCCAAACCCACCTATCCTCCAACGATGACAAAATCGTCCCTTCTATGTACTCTTGTAGGAGAGATAATTGCGAACTTTCAGACCCACCTCTAACTGGACGACGAAGAGACGAAGTAACAGAAGACAGTTTCACAGCCACCGAACTATCTTTATTAGTTTCCAAAGCAAAAATGCGAGGAAACAAAACACACAAGGGATTATCGCCGATCCAAACCTCCTTCCAGAAATTAGTGCGCAACCCATTACCCACATGGATGCGACAATGGGATACCAAATCTACTCCTCGATCTTTAAGCGAATGAATTTCCCGAATAATGGAGAGCCAAGTCGAATACCGAAATGGGGATGAGGAAGGTAACTTGGAACCATGCATAGACAAGATCAAACGACACCACAGGGAATTGTCCCGAGAAATAAATCTCCAAACCCACTTGAAAAGGAGCGCCCTATTTAAAGCATACAAACTAGAGATACCTAACCCACCATTTTTCTTGGACGCGAGAGTCGTGGTCCATTTAATCCATGCTATTTTCCTCTCATTACATTGAGAACCATTAAAGAAGTTCCTTCGCAAGGACTCCATCGAATGAAGCACAGATTTGGGGGCTTTATAAATGGACAGATTATAGATAGGTGTCGACCCTAGAACCGATTTAAGGAGGGTAAGCCTCCCTCCTACCGAGAGGGTTTTGAGTTTCCAGTTGGAGAGCCGAGCCTTAAGCTTTCCTATGGTATCCTCCCAAGCCTGAGAAGTGGCACAAATACCACCAACCATCACCCCTAAATATTTAAACGGGGTTTTCATAGTCAAGCAACCTAGGTTCACAGCCGCATCTTTGACATACTCAGAACGAACCCCAACTCCAAGCAGATTACTCTTTTTAAGGTTGATCGAAAGACCAGACAATAAGGAAAAGCAATGGAGAATATTGGTAATACCAGAAAGGTTGGAAGGTGACCACTCGCCTATAAAGACCACATCGTCCGCATAAAAAAGGTGAGAAAGATTTAGAGTTGAATCAATTTTGATGCCCTTAAAAATCCCCGCCTCAATGGCCCTAGAAACCGAAAGGTGGAGGGACTCCATGACTAATAAAAAGAGATAAGGCGCTAAGGGGTCTCCTTGCTTCAAACCGCAATAAAATTGGAATTCGGACGAAGGGCTACCATTGAGCAGAACCGAAGCCATACCAGAATGAAGACAACCACGAATCCACGAGCACCATTTAGGACCAAAACCAAAAGCAGTAAGCACATCTTCTAGAAAATCCCACCTTATAGAGTCGTAAGCCTTAGCAAAGTCGACTTTAAACACCATAGCTTGTTGTTTCTTATGCTTACACCAGGAAAGAAAGTAAAAAAATAATAATAAACATTTGGATACTAGCTATCCATCTTAAACCATTCCAATTAACAACAAAACAAATCGTGAAGTACTTGCGAGGTACGACGGACCTTTAAGTTTACAAACTATAAGGTGAGTTTAAGGAAAAGTGATAGCTACTCTCTAAGTAGTCATTGCGGCTCGCTAAGCTTTTCCGCTCACTTGTGCGTACTCTTAGAGACTTATCGTGAAGCTTGTAATAAACGATTACCAAAAATATTTTTGTTTTCATTCTTTATAAAAAACCTAAAAAGTGTAATTTCCCCAAAAATAATCTTCTTAATCTCAAATTCTTCTTTTCTATTTTCACTAGTGCATGCGCACTCGCTCCTCCTTGGAATATACTATTCCAAGAAGACGTAATTGTCGACGATCTCGACACCGACAAGAGGCAATCCCTCTCAATTTTCATTAATGATAAAGGGGCCATCCAAAATCTGCCTATTGGGAAGAAACGCCGTTTGAACATCCGATATAAGCCCAGGAATGACCGACGAAAGCCGATTGGCTAAGATTTTAGTAACAACCTTATAAAGACTCCCAATCAAGCTAATAGGACGATAATCGTTAACGAACTTAGGATCTTGATTTTTCGGGATGAGAGCAATGAACGAAGAGTTGCATCCTCTAGAAAAAGAGCTATGTTCGAAAAACCATTCCACCGCCTCACAAAAATCAGAACCTACGGTATCCCAGAATTTGCGAAAAAATTCAAACGAGAACCCATCAGGGCCCGGCGATTTGTTCTCACCACAGCCCCACACCGCATTACGCACTTCGTCTCTGGAAACCGGGCTCTCCAAAGTGGCCATCTGATCAGGTTGCAACTTATTAGGAAAAGTATAATTAAGTTTATACCTAGTGTCGACTGGAGCTCGAAACCGATTAGCAAAGTGAAGACGGAATTCTTCTTTAACACGACATGGGTCGTCCACCCAATCACCATCCACCATAACACCTTTAATGGCCAAATTCGCACGTTTACGATTGATGATTCCATGAAAGAACTTAGAATTTTCATCGCCCTCGATAGCCCACTGAATCTTAGCCTTTTGCATATAATCACGTGCATTAGCAGAATTTATATCGTGCAAGTTTTTCAAAATCTCTAACCGTCTCTGGAGAATGACTTCGTTTGTACCCCCTTGATCTAACTCTTTGTCAATATCTCGCAGATTAGAACGAAGCTCCTCGAGGTGACCAGATTGCTTTTTGCGATAATCATTAACCCATAACCGAATTTTCTTTTTAAGGATTTGCAATTTCTTCTTAAAACGAACCATCTTATTTCTATCATCAATATCAATGTTATTCCACGTTTCCAAAACCATTTTATCGAAATCTTGAAAATTGAGCCAAGAGTGATAGACCCGAAAAGGAGAAGGCCCATAATCAAAAATCACTTCCCTAAGTAGGATAGGGCGATGATCCGAGAGATGTCTATCAAGGCAAATTCCCGATAGATGAGGAAATACCGAGAGTAAGCCATCCGAAACTAAAAAACGATCTAATTTACTCATTTTCTTGGCCGATTGAAGAGACCAAGTAAATGAGTAACCTTCCAACTGAATTTCGATTAGCCCCGAGTTAGAAATAAAACAATTGAATTCATTGGCACTTTGAGCATTAAACTCCGAACCGAAACGATCCTCCACACATCTAACTTCATTGAAATCCCCCATGACCATATAATGCCCATCCCAACAGCCAATGAGATTCGAAATGTAATTCCATAGAATACGCTTACTAGCGGAGGATTGAGGAGCATAAATAGATATCATAAGTAACTTCACCTTCTTGGAGACCCATGAACCATAAAGCGCAATAAAGTTATCCGAGATGATGTGATTTTCTTTACAAAAAACGCTTGGATCCCAAACGCATAAAATGCCACCCGAATTACCGACGGATTCACTAATAGTACAATCGAACTTAGAATTACCCCATAACGATTTGATGTCCATATCAGAAATATGATCTGACTTCGTTTCTTGAATAGAAAGAAAATTCACCTTGTGTTTGTTGTTTAACTCCTTGATCCAATCTTTTTTGGCCTTGGATCCTAGGCCTTGAACATTTATGGATAAACAATTCATTTGAAACCATCGCAAACTCCTTGAGATCCAATAATTTTCTCCATGTCTTTCTTACTCCCTTCCATCGTAAAACCCATAGCTTGACCAACCTTGATCATGTCGTCTATAACCTCCAATATAGAGCCGCCTACTCTTTGGTTAAGATTATCCTTTGGGGAACCTTGATCTTTAGTAGGCTGAGATTCCTCCAAGACGCGAGAATTAAGACCTCCCGAGTGACTGTGAAGTGGAGAGTTTTTTCTGTCTGATTTTACCTGGTCAGCAGGTGTAAAACCAGGTGGGAAAGGTAAACTAGAGTCCAATCCAGTGTTTTCCTCTCCTTTATCCCGTTTATTAATAAGGTTATAAAGATTAAACGGATCACTGGAAATCTCCTTTTCGTTTGGTAGAGAGTTCTGGTTAAGCTCTTGAACCAAGGGATCATCCTGGTCACCAAAAACCGTTTCGGATACGCCTTCAATATCACTTTCATCTTCCAAATTCACCTTCTTACTCATATCGTCATTTTTCTCTTCCTCTCCATTAACAGAATCATCGTCAGAAACAAACTCGGCATCATTAACTCCTTTGAAGGACGGAGACCAAACGAAAAGCTCCTTAGCTCTTACAACAAAGATTTTACCACGAACAATAATCTTAAATTTTTCAAGGATGTTATCCTCTTGTTTCGTTTTAATACATATGCGCTTACGAGCGAAACAGTCGTCCTTATTATCTTCAAGTTCTAACACCTCTCCCCAACGAGATCCAATCTTAGAAAAAGTTGGACGCGACCAGGCGTGGAGAGGAACGCCCTCTATATCTATCCATACAATCCGCTCCCTAGATACAAAATCCGACTGAGCCGTGCGTAATTGACTAAACCAGGAAGCGACTCCAACGTGCTTCATAAACCTCGTTTTAGTCTCGATCGATGGCAATTCAATCATGACCCATAGACCGCCCAAGTACACAAGTCTCACATGCTGAAAGCCCTCATTCGAAAGCAAAATAAGTAGGTTGTTTATGGAGGAGAAATCCTTGACTTCCCCCAACACAAAGTTATCGAGGTCGCGTTCCACCAAACACTCATCGTCCAAAACCATAGCAGGGGATGTTGAGATATGGTTGATAGTATTTGGATTACCTTTGAGAACCGAAACAAACGACGAAGCACCATTAGCAGAGGGTCTGGAAACGGATTTAACAGTAGGTCTAGGGGCAACATTTGGCCGAGAGGAGCTAATTGGAGGACGATCATAACGAACAACATTTGCGTGCAAATGCATACGCCCAATCCATAGGGTACACAGGTTCTCCACAAGACGATCAACATTACCCACCTTAATAAACCGAACAAAAGCGAACCGTTTCCCTGATCTCGATTTGCGATTAGGAATGAAAACATCGACGACGGTCCCATAACCTTTGCACACCTCCCATAAATCTTTAGCAGAGGTGTTATCCGGAAAGTTGGTAACAAAAATTGATTTGGAAATCAATCGAGTGTGGTCGGAGTTTGAACGATTTCTAGCCGCCATAATGAACGAAAATAACAGAGTTTGGATTGAAGGGAGATCAAAAAAACAGGGAAAATAAAACAGGGAGAATTAAAAACAAGATCAATCGAGTCTCTATGGGTGGACACGATTGATAAGATTTGGAGGACGGTGATTAATTAGGATGGAGACGGAATTTGATGGTGGCGGCGGTGGAAGCCATGAAAGGGTTTTTTAGATTGGATGGCGGCGGTTACGCCGTCGATTGTTGGATCGAAATCATAGACATACGGATTTGATTTGTTGCGTCTTGCTGCCGGCTAACAAGAGTTCAAAAGAGTTAGCACCATCTAAAGCTCTTTTGACTCTTGATGTTTTTGACCCTCTCCACCCACCCTTAATGGACTTTAATGTTACTAAAGCATTTTTCCGGTTCACATTTTCAATCTTGAAAATCATTTCTAAAAAGTTTTTTGAACCCGGAATCAAAAATGTTTTGGTATATCTTTCATCTTTAGTTTGGGGGAGGTTGAGTCAACTCTTGGATTTGTTCTTCCCATTGCTATTATCCACCAAAGAAACCTAGTTGGGGAAAGATCCAAGCGAAGGTCCTCTATAATAAACAAGCGCTTCGTGGGAGGCACCCCTTGCTTATCCTTTGATATTTTTTTATTTTTTTTCTTCAATTTTCTTTGAGCTTCCCCCAAGGACAAATTAATTCGGGGCGAGTATAGCTTGTACTCGTTAACAAAACTAAGCCGATATAGAGATTGTTTTGCGCTAACAATGGTAAAAGAAGAGAGGGAGCATGCTCTTTTTCGTCTCTGTTGGTTGTTTGTGAATTTTGTCTAGGTTTTCCGGATTTGAAGCTTCATGTTCAATATTGTGGAAGCAAAGCAACTTCCCACAATTTCCATCGAGGTCTCCATCTTCTCTTCATAAATAAGGAAATCTCTTATCCTTGCGTATCGAACTAACATCATTCTTTTGGCAAGACAGAGAATTTTTGTTTAAAAGATTCTTTTGTCCTTATTTTTAAACTTTGAGGGACAAAGTGTCATTTTAGTTTTGGGAAGGATATCTCGATATAGACTTCAATTTCACTCAACCTTTTGGAAATCTTTTTGAATTACCTTTTTGAGAAAAGTGAGAAATTTTAAATTTTTGCTTACAAGAAAAGCTCAAAAGAAGCTTAGTTTGGAAAAAAACACCACTTTTTGGTAGTCCGTTGGTGAGAAATAGGAGTTAATTTTGACTTGACCGGGTGAAAATGCCCTAGCTAGTTCTTTAACCTACCTTTTGTGGGGCTAAGCTTTCACAAATCCTATTTGCTGTTGGATTTTAAAATGTGGAAGCACAAGAAAGGTGTATTAAATATAAGTGTATTTGTTTAAGCAAGGTTTATTTGGAAAACCTAAAGCTTATATGAATGATTTGTGTCTTTTTACTCCCATAAGCTCTTAACACACTTAATCATACGTGCTCTTTTTAATTTAGCTAAGTCAACCAATGTCTTTAGAAAAAGTCTTACATTTTGAAAAAGAATTCATTTTAATATGTAAGTAAGATTTTTGGTTTCAAATTTATAAGTTGCTTTCCTAAAATGAAAATTTTCCATTCATCAAAAAAGATAATTATAAAAAGAATGCCAATGAAGCATTTCTAAATTTGCCAAAGCATTATTTTCTGCCGAATGAAGCATTCACAAAAATAGAATAATAAAAGCTTTATATAGTTTTAATCGTTGGCGTATCCATGTTGAGAGAAAGACTCGGATGGGGTCGCACTAAGATTAAACTATGTATTCGAAGGAATCCAAGGATCGAGGCATTCATCACTAGGGAGCGCGGCCTAGGTGATGATTGCAACTAAAGGACTTTGGATTCTAAGCTTTATAGGAAAAGGTGTTGTCGCGATAACCCACAAACGTTAGCAGCGGAGTGGGGGTTTGATAAGTGCTTAATTACACATATCTTTTACCTCTAAAAACGAGCTTAAATGACCAAAAACAGACAAAACTGCCAAATATATGTTTGTTTTGCATTTGTATTGTGCAGGAAGTGGATATCATCAAAAAGACAGAAAACCAAGCCAAAATGACAAAACTGAGCATGGAATGGAAAAGACTGTGCAAAATCAAGGCCAAAGTCCAAAAATGTCAAAGTCAGAGTCAATACTGAAGAATACTGTTGGATGCAATCTTAACCCATCTGATGGGCCGGGAAAGCCCAATAGTATATTTATGAAGACTGTGAAGACCAAATGGGCCCTCAATCAATTACAACAGCCCATTTGTGTGCAATTGACAAAGACTGTGAAGACTTTGAAGGCCCAAACCAAAGCCCAATAACCAACCCTAAACCTTATTGGGCCCAAACCCAAACCCAGTGGGCCCAATACAAGCCCAAAACATCTTTTTTTTTATAAAACTCAAGGACCAAAAATGTAAATTTTAAAAAACTTGTTTTATAATTAAAAAATGAAAAAATAAAGAAAAGGGGCCAAAAATGCCAAGTTTTAAAAGTTATTTTATAAGGAAAATGGTTTAATAAAACACAAGGACTGTTTTTGCAAATTTTCAAACTTCTTTTAGTTATAAAACAGCAGGGACCATTCTTGCAATTTGCCAAACTCCTTTTTAATTTTAGTTATAAACCAGAGGGGCCTAAACTGCCACTTTCCAAACCTTTTTATAACTAAAATCGGGCCAAAACAAAATGAAAAGAGAAGGAAAGATGGGGGGGCATTCTTGCCTCTTCCCCATTCTTTCCTTTTAAACCCTGCAACCCACCCCTGCCATAACCCACTCCCGCCAAAACCATACCACCCCAATTTCCCACGGTTTTTGGCCAAAACCACCTCTCCAGCTCACCTTCACCCATTCCCACCTTAACCTGCCCTTATAACCCCTTTCCCTGTCAAAACACTCAACCCCGAAAAACCCATCCATGGCTGAGAATGCTAGAAAGGAAACCAAGGGCTAGGATTGAGTGTGAGGCTTCCTACACTCACAACAAACACAGCCCAAGAGCTAGAAATGTTTGAAGACCTCTATAAAAGAGAAGAAGACAACCCGAAGAGAAAAAATGTTGTTTTTACCTTTCTTAGTTTAAATTTTACTTAAGTTTGCTTTAAATATTATTGTACTCAGTTTCTTTTTAAGTCTTTCTTGTAATACTTTCAGTTTTAATAAAAGCCAAGTGTTCTTGTGATATTGCATTTGTCAAAATTTGAAATACAAATTAAGTTGTTCAATCCTGTTTAGACTTGTGTAAGAATGTTTTAAAATGATTAAACCTCACTTGTAATCACTTATATCAGCCTTATTTTACCCAAAAATCAGTTAAAAAGCTATTTTATATATTTAAGGGAGTGTTTGGTTTAACCCCAAAATGGGTCAATATAGGTTTTGCATGGGTCAAGCTCACTCAGCCAACTTTGGCTGAGTGTGTAGGGGTAATCAAACCACTTAAACCACCATTTTTAGTTTTAAAATCAATTTTTAAGTGTTCTCTATTTTCTGTCAAAATTTCAATAAGCTAATTTGAGCCTAAGTGCTCAAGCTGCATAAGCAGCTTAAGCACATTGTTTAAGTGCTCTTTGGTGTTGTTTCTACCCATTTACCAAGCCCTTGTTCTGTCTTTGGTTTGACAGCATAAGTCAAGTGTTTGTGTATGCATGTGTGTTTGTGAAATCAGCCCACTTTTAAGCCCCAATTATCAGCAGTAAAAATAAGGCCTTAAGCTCTCATCTTTTGAATATAAGCTCACTAGCCACCCCTTTTAATCTGTTTGAGGTTTGTTTTGACTCAAAAGCTCTTAAGAGCTTATTGCATAAGCTCAAAAAGCCCTCAAGCTCACTGTTGACCCTCCCCTGGTGCTGAGACCATAAACTCAGCCCACTTGTTTAGCTTATTTAGGTATTAAGCCTTAGGATCTTTTAGCTTTTTATTGTAGCTTATTACTAGTCCTTTAAGTCCCCAAAAGCTTATAGCTTATCTAGCTTATTTAGTTAGCTTATTGAGGCCTTAAAGTCACCATTTTTCTGTTTTCTTTTAAAACTGTCAAACTAGCTTAAATCATTTCTAGCTTATTTTAGGGCTTATTCTAGGTTGCCTTAGCTTATTTAGGACTCCCCTAGCCTATTAACTGTCCCCTATAGTTTTCTAGCTTATTTGTTGGCTTAAACCCCAAAAAGAAAGAAAAATAAGCTAAAAAGCTTATTTAGCTTTTGCAGCCCCAAAAGCTCACATTTTTGGCTTATTCTTTGAGATTCAGCTTATGTGCCTTTTATGAAAAATGCTCCCCTTAAGCCCCTGAACAAGTTTGCTTCTTTGGCTTTTTGCTAATAAGCAACTTGGACCCACTTTGTAATCGGGGTCCACTTCAGGGACCATTTGTGTAATTTTGTCTTTTCTAGTTAACATTGTTAGTCCCTG
>BQNB010124933.1:0-17680 GCA_026074375.1 Tanacetum coccineum
TTTTGAGAATTGAGAAGGTGGCATGCTTGACTGATTCCTTACATTTTTTTTATCGAAGTTTATTTCTAGAGCTTCATGGAAAATAATATGAGATAGCTTTCTTGCCAATTTAATTGATCATTCAATTAAAAGTCGATACAAACGTACAACTTGGAGTCGTTACAAGTCCAACTACATCAGTTAAGATGGATTTTAGTTCAAGGAAAATATAAGAAGAGTAAAGGAAGGCTGTATATAGGGCTTAAACTTCTGAATCTAGCAACATTCAGCCAATCGAAAGTTCATATGCTTTTTTTTTTGTTCTAGTCATTAAAGGAGAAATTCCAAGCTACAAACTATCAAGATTTGTAGTTTCTCATTCGTCACCTCTATAAGGTCTTAGGACAACCTATTCTGTGATGAAGAGTTGAAGACAGTGGCACAGCTGGCACAGTAAAATTTTACTGTATTTTGGATTCTATTATTGAGGCTAAGCTTTTTCGTAGATTTAATATTTTTGTGGCAGCTAGTTATTTTTTGTTGACAGAATCCAGGTTTTAGATTGCATTTCTTGATATTCGATACTTTTTTGTTTGACTTTTATATAGTTGATATATTAGTAGTGTTTCTGAACTTTTAGAATATCTGAATGAATACAACATATATTGATGCAATCCCTCAAAGAATGAGTATCTGATTGTTTTGTGCGTTTTGTTTATCATGATTGCGTCTTTATGGCATTTGGGCTTATGCCCATGTGATAAACTCATTTACTCTACAAATGTTTACTGAAATTAATATATATTTTATGGTTTTTCAGGTAATACTACTTCTTTTAATGACCTCTGGACGAGACCCAGGTATAATTCCTCGTAATACACACCCACCACAACTGGAAAGAGCCGATCAGGATATAGAAATCGGGTCTGGTCAAACTCCGCAGTTACGTTTTCCTCAGACCAAAGAGGTCATGGTCAATGGGATGACTGTAGAAGTCAAATACTGTGATACATGCATGTTGTATCGACCTCCTCGCTGTTCTCATTGTTCAATATGTGACAACTGTGTAGAAAGATTCGATCATCACTGCCCATGGGTTGGCCAGTGTATTGGACGGGTAACAAGCGTTCTCTTTTTATTGTTATCAGCATTAATTGTTTCCATGTGATTTCATAGTGTTAAAAATTAATTATGCTGGATAAATCTTTCATATACAATACTAGCCGTTATACTTTCAAAAGTTCCAAGAAGCCCAGAAGGAAAACTCTATAGATACCATTTTAGTAAATAAGTCATTGTGTTTGTTTGAGATCTTTGCAAGTTTTATAACGACCATGTGTCAAGTACGAGAAGTCGATCGGTCACTTTTTTATTTCAACATCCACAAGTCGAGTAATGCATTGACCGAGGTCAAAAAATTGTCTTAGGGTTGGATTTTTGCAAGTAGAATTATGTTTGAAAAAAGATGTATCTAACACTGTTCACTGTCAAGTACGATTAATTTGTGAGGTAATAATTAATTAACTATGTGTCTTGATGCAGCGCAACTACCGGTTCTTTTTCATGTTCGTATCGTCAGCAACTCTACTTTGCATTTATGTGTTTTCCTTTTGTTGGGTTTACGTCATAAGAATCATGCATAGCGAAAATACATCAATTTGGAGAGCGTTGATCAAGACTCCTGCATCAATCGTGTTAATAATCTACACCTTTTTATCAGTTTGGGTTGTTGGTGGCCTCACTGTCTTTCATTTATATCTCATCAGCACAAACCAGGTACACAGCTTTTCCTTATATATCTATGCTTAATTAGCAAACCTTACGATAGTCGATAAAATTGGGAGGCTGGGTAACTACAGGTCTTACTGGGTTCAAATTGGAGTATGTTGTTTATCAATACTAGTCAGTATAGGTCAAGCTGACCAACAAACATCCTGGTGGTTTGGTGATATTAACGAAATAATCTCCTGTCTTGTCGATACTATGTGCATAAATGTTCTGTAATTGCACCCTTTGCGTTCACTGCTTTTACCGCAAGTTAAATATGTCACTAGTATCAGTTTTGGCTCTTGTAATTTATTTTAACTTAGGTTCGTCAAGTGTAATGGGCGAGGGACCAAAAGTAAAAGCAAACTGCAATTAGGAAGCATTAATGTAGATTGTGTGAGGGATAAATATGTGGATGTTCAACCCGTTCCTCACAAACTAAAAAATGGATAAAAAAATGTTTTATTAATAAACCCATGGTTTCTTTTTATTATGCAGTCAACCTACGAAAACTTCCGATACCGATACGACCAGACGGAGAATCCATACAACATAGGGTTTCTTAGAAATTTTATGGAGGTATTCTGGAACAGCATTCCTCCATCTAAAAACAATTTCAGGGCATGGGTCCAGAAAGAGCGTGAACTTCCAACAAGAGTCACTCGTGGCAGTTTTGTAAATCCAATAGAGAAAATCCCGAGCGACATCGAAATTGGTGACGGGAAGCCTGTCTGGAAGAATGAGGCTGGTGGTGATATGCACCTTTATCCTCCTCGACGGTCTAGCTGGGGAAGGCACGGAAGCTGGGACAACTTACAAAATAGAGAACTTCCAACAAGAGTCACTCGTGGCAGTTTTGTAAATCCAATAGAGAAAATCCCGAGCGACATCGAAATTGGTGACGGGAAGCCTGTCTGGAAGAATGAGGCTGGTGGTGATATGCACCTTTATCCTCCTCGACGGTCTAGCTGGGGAAGGCACGGAAGCTGGGACAACTTACAAAATAGAGAACTTCCAACAAGAGTCACTCGTGGCAGAGTCAAATGTAAAGAAAAAGGCAATCCAAACAAGTAATTAACTTGGAAATATTTTATATATTTTCTGTCTTTCTTTCCGCCTAGGGCTATTTAAGATGTTAAAACTTGTTTAAGATAACTTGAAGATCCTTGATTTCATTTCACATGCAACCAAGATTAACCTATAATTAATTAACATATATAGATACTTTCTTGTAGTATATTTTAAGAGAATGTACGTGTTGACTATGCTCTAAAACATGTATACTGTTTACATACGTTATATATTTGTGGGGTTTAAGATGTTACTAAAAAACGTAAACTTTAACAAGAATCGACTCGATCTGGCTAGATAAGTCTTGTATGTCGCTTCGTTGTTTCTTTTTTAGGTAACATAAAGCTAGTTTTTTGACCCATATTTTAACTTTTTTCAAAAGATATTTCAAAAATTTTTCATGTGCAACATCTTTTACGTTACAAACGAAGAAAAAATCTAAAGAGGATCAATTACCAAAAGCCAAGAAATCAATTGGCTATCTAGGACAAAGGCGATTGCATTTGCGAGACATGTTTAATGCAAATGACTCAACATACTTAAAGCATGCTTTTTAAAAATACTATAATCATCAAGCTATTAAGCCAAATTAAATTTAAAGAAAAAACTTCTGCTTTTACTTTAACACAGTATACATGTACATGTATCAATAATACACACGCCTTACAACATAATTTAAACAATTGTCACTAAAGTTCATGAATATAGTTTTACTATCTATATATTATGCTTACAAAACTTAAGGGACAAGTACCCTAAGGGATATGTTCCAAATTGATAAAAAGGAAAGCCTTTTAGTTTGATTCTAGAGAACAACTAGTATATAAAGGCCATGCATAAGTTCACTTCAACTTAGGACTTAAACCATTTTTCTTTTTTCCTTCTAACAAAGTACTCTTTAGGGTTTAGTTTAATGTCAACTCATCAAAATGACGTTAACATGAAGATTTCAAGGCTCAATTTTGTTAGAGATGGAGCCATTAGATTGCCACCAGGGTTCAGGTTTCAGCCGACTGATCAAGAGATTGTGTTTCAGTATCTCCTTCGTAAAGTCTTCTCGTGCCCCTTGCCTGCTTCAATTGTTCCTGAAGTCGTCAACATTTGCAAATTCAATCCTTGGGACTTGCCTGGTTAGTATTTGTATAGACAGCATCTAGTTTTCATGCACTTAACTAGAGAATTGAGAAAAGCCATTGAATTCTTGTCCCTTATACTCAAATATCATCTATATTTATGTTAAAAGCTAGCCACCTCACTTTTTAACGCCATATGTGAATGTACCTTAAACACTCATTTAGTTTCGATTTAAATGTTCATATAGGGGACTGGGAGCAAGATAGGTATTTTTTCAGCAAGAAGGAAGCCAAGTATGGGAATGCACAAAGATCAAATAGAGTAAGCGACGATGGATATTGGAAAGCAACTGGCTTTGACAAACAGATCACTAGGTGTTGTAATAACAATCCAAACTCAAAAAGACGAGAGATCATTACGGGCATGAAGAAAACACTTGTTTTCTACAAAGGGAAGCCTATGCATGGGGAGGCAACCACAAGAACCAATTGGATTATGCATGAATATCGTCTTGTTCATTCATCTTGCACGCCGAAAACCAACTCCAATGATAAGGTAGCATGTGTAATACTCGTTAATCATACGAATACCATTATATTTATAGAGTTTCATGTTAAAGTAAAAAAACAAACTCGTAATTCTAATCGTTTTCTTTGTGTTTGTGTGGTTCTTTTTGGCAGAGATCTTGGATTCAAATGGGAAATTTGGTTTTATGTCACATATACTTGAACAAAAGAAATAGAAAAGTAGAAATTGAAAATGTGAAGCCATTATCAAGTGGTTTAACTCCACAGAAAGAGCTTCTACATCATGGTTTTATGATAAGAAATGATGGGATGCATTTCAACCATAACGTATCAACATCATCATCGTCGTCGTCATCATCATCATCGTCATCGTCATCGTCGTCATCGTGTGGGTCAAGTGTTGTGACTCATGAGGTTTCCTCGAGTAGAAGATCATTAGATCATGAAGATATTAAGAATAATGTAGCCACTTAATGACTTAATGTAGATTTTGTTTCACCTACCTGTAACATTTGAGGTGAAGTTCTTTTTCTTTGGTATTTATATTATCTCTGCGATCAAACTTTGTAATAATTTAGTATTAATCAAATTGTTTTCTTCATTGAGATATACGTTTTTTTCTCCCCAAATACACGTAAATTCGTAATAAGCTTGAACGATCAATTAGAATTGATAGATCCCCATATATAATGCTTTTTAAACCTCAACCGAAACATATATAGTGCATAAATCGGATAGCTATATGGGCCAAAGGGTCGTACATGATAAAAAAAATTTTAGAACGGCGAGTTAGTACAATACTAAGTTAGTTATTCGATTCCACAGTACTTACCCAGAAGGTAGTCCCTGCCAGCCTCGAATAATAATTAGTGATTCGATTCCACTATACATACCCAGAAGGTAGTCTCTGCCAGCCTCGGATTGACGCATCTATGAGGCAGAACCCCACAAATTTTCACCTTGAAGGAAAATCCCTATAGAGAGACTCGAACTTGAAACATCTCGCATGTGGTTACAACCTCTCCAAGGTCACCCTTGGTGGCCAACAGAGCTAGCCCAGTTGGTTGATACATGATAAATTAACTATGACTTTTTAATAGAATGCTAATACTTCTTCGCAGTTGAAACAAGAAGTCTTCGAACATTTAAACTGAAACGAACTCAAGGAACAATGCAACAGGAGGCCTATAGTAAATATATTGGTGTATTGAAAATGTGAAGGCACATGAAGAACACGAACGTGTCCGGAAGCAAAAAAAGTCACCTACATAATGTATATCGATCTCAATGTGTTTTGTACGGAGATGTTGAACCGAATTCGCAGACATATACTCACGTTATCACAATAAACAATAGTAGTTGTAAAATAGGAGTATGCAACTCACACAATAGATCACGAATCAATGTCATCTCAACAACTACAATAGCAACGCTACAATATTCAGCTTCTGGAGTGCGATAAAGTAACCCGACGCTTAACAGACCATGATAAACTATTATCACAAAGAAAAACACAATAAGATGAGGTAAACCGGCGAGTAACAAGACAACCAGCCCAATCAGCATCGGTGTAAGCACTAAGCTCAGCAATAGACGAGATATGAATCTGAAGACCATGATGGATAGTGCCACGAACATAGCGCAAGATGCGCTTCAAGGCAGTAAAGTGGGGATCACGAGGGTCATGCGTATAAAGACAGACGTGCTGAACAACATTAGACAAGTCCGATCGTGTAAGAGTGAGGTACTAATGCGTATTATTTGTTTAAAATAATTTTTGCAACTTTTAAATTTATAAAACTCGTCTACCGATGTCTAAACGCACTAACGGGCAGAGAATCCGGTCGTATGTAGTGCAGGACTTGGTAAATTTGAGGTCGTCCCAAGAGCTAAGTGTAATAGTTCTAATTTGAAATGTGTCACGATTTTTAAAAAATGGTTTTAAGTTGATTTGAAATCTTAACAGAAAAGTAAATGCTAGAAGTAAATTGATTTGAAAGAAGTAGGGAGAAAGGCGTGCTAACCAAGTTATTTGATGCGGTTGTCGTAAGGGACTTCTACAAGAAGTTTTACAACTCCCTAGGCAGAGTACCTAACCGTTTTCTAGGGAGAAAGGCGTGCTAACCTAGTTATTTGATGCGGTTGTAGAATTCTGTTAGACCGTGATCACGCCTTCCCAACCTATTCTCCTAGAAAACGATAACAACCCTAATTTCCGTTCTATATTTATAAGAATATCGTTGTGACGGCGTCGCGTTTTAATTGTGACGCCGTCATGAAGTAGAATATTTTAGATCCGAGTTGAGTCGGTGCGGGCTGACGCCGTCAAGAAATGTTGTGACGCCGTCACTAGATGAAGTGTGACAGCGTCGTGTATGAATGGTGACGCCGTCTCCAGCCGCTGAGACTTTAAATCTTGAAGAGTCTTGGTGTTGGTTTGTAGTCTTGTCCGTTTCTTCTTCAAATGAGCCCAAGTCACGTGTATTTCCTCCAAACGCCTTCCAAATGCTAAATACATGAAAAGGAACGATTAAGTACCTATTTTGGGCATACATGCACGATTTAGGGGGTTAAATGAACCCGAAAAAGTATATAAAATGACACCTCATCAAATACCCCTACACTTGGGATTTGCTTGTCCTCAAGCAAAAGGGCTTTTCTACCTAGACAATAACAATATGAGGGGTCATTTTACCTACTCTTTAAACATATTCTACAACACAACCTTCTAGACCTCGTAATTAAAAGCACAGAAAGTATATACTAGCACCTCACATAAGTGTTTGGGGATTCTCTCTTTCGGTTGTATAATAAATTATAACATATGGGGGAAACGGAAAATCAACACTCATTGCCTGTCATAGCATATAAATTACCATAGGCTTGGTAAAGGATCAAACCTCCACCGCTAGACTCAAGTATTATTCATTACTATCTAAGAGGTCTTTATAAAGGGTTGTGGGGTGTAGGTGTAAGATAACATATAATGGAAACATAAACGGGTGTGATACATTTGGGTGGTGACTTTGGGTGAATTTGAAGTGGAAGGGTTAGCTAATTATTTACACGAATACACTTTGGTTTGGTTGCTAAGCCAAGACTCGGACGAAGATATACAAACTCTACACAACTCTACATCAATCTCTTTCTTTTTCTTTTCTTAGTTTTTTTTAATAACATAGTACATCACATAGGGTTTATAAGACGTACCCCTGCACTTGAGCTTTTACATGCTCGATATTTTCAATCTAACTAATGACCCGATTTGAGGGCCGAAACTAATTGGTGATGGAGTGGATCTTTATTCAAACAAATTTTACACCAATTATGGGTTTGTGTTTGATGTTTGAGCTGGATTAAATGCTACATACTATTGGGCCGTGTTTATGCGTAAAGTTTCGTACAGGTCAAATTTATGCAAAAAACATAGACCGAGTATGCTATTGCTATTGGATGGTTTTGTTAATTGGATTGTCAAGCGTGAATCGTGTTATCGGATTAAGCCGGGTATAAAACAAAATGATTTCGGGTAAAAGCATAAAAGTGAC
This sequence comes from Tanacetum coccineum, assembly GCA_026074375.1. Taxonomy (NCBI): domain Eukaryota; kingdom Viridiplantae; phylum Streptophyta; class Magnoliopsida; order Asterales; family Asteraceae; genus Tanacetum; species Tanacetum coccineum. Next base: position 7,967 of record BQNB010124933.1, read on the forward strand.
CGGGTTTTATTACTTGGACGGGCCGTGCTTATTTCTATTTTTTGAGCCCTATATCTGTTAACTATCATAACATATCAAAAATCACGAACAACAACACAACAAACATAATACATTACATTAAAACGATCCTTATCAAAATTTACCTTCATTCATAATGGCTAGTATTGAATTTAAATGACTACGTGGTTTTTGTACGATGTTACTTATTTGGGATTGAAGTAGACTTTCACGCAAAGTGTACTTATTTCGTCTTTGATTCTTTCTTTCTCCACAACGAAGATGACTTGTGTTAGTGATGAAGACTTGGATATCTAGTTGCTTTTGTGATTCTTTCTACCCATACCCACAAAGTAGCTATCACTTTAAGGAGTTACATTGTAGTACTTAGTGTCTCACGTAATTGAGGAGATTTCAAGTGGTGATGTATTTTTGTATACTTTTGGGTGAGTATATAGTACTCAGAGATTTGCCTCTGCACCGTTCATTCGTCACACGGATAATACAAGATCAAGTTACAAGTGAAGGATTATGCTTCAACCAGTAGTCATCAGTATTAGCCGACATAACAGATGAGGGGATTTAGTTCGGGTTGATCAAGAGAGAATTGTTAAAGAGAGTACGATTCGACATCTTCTCACAGAATATTTCCTATCCAATCAAGGGTTATGAAGCTAAGCAAGCATTTCCAGTTGATATACGATGTACACATGAGTAGGATGATTCCTCAGTTAGTCATCATCCTGGAGGGAGAAATGTGTACATTCGGTACTTAGTTCATTTTTATATTACCGTTTTGATGTTACAGTTTTGACTACATAGCGGGATAAATTGTCTTCACTCGGGACTTAATTGTCTTTGGTGAAACAATTTAAATGGGTATATTCAGGACTTAATTGACTTTGATGTTACCGTTTAGACTACATAGAGGGATAAATTTCTTACACTCGGGACTTAGTTGACTTTGGTGTAGCAAGTCTTACCATGTCTTTCCGGGAAGGAGAAAAGTGCATTTTCAGGTCTTAATTAATTTTAGTGCTACAGTTTTGATGTCAGTAAAGGGATAAAGTGTGTACTTCGGTATAAGATGTACACATGAGTATGATGATAGCAAGTCATACCATGTCTTTTCAGGAACTTCAGAAAAGGGATAAAGTGGGTACTTCGAGACTGGAATGCTTCCAAAGTGAGATGATGTTGATGATATCATCCCCTCCCATAGTGTATCCTAAATGAGAAAGAGGTCCTTAAGAAGACTTCTGCATTGATTCTTAATCAGTCTCAAGGGTGTCTGTTTGGGAGGGAGTTGAAGAAAAAATAGCCTACTAGTTGGAGGGAGTTAAAACTCTACTAGATTCTACAAGCTAAAGAAATAAAGCTGGAGCATTCAAGTAGATCAAGGTCATTAAAGACAATCTCAAGGAATGCTGGACTTCATTCTTATCATTTTACTTTATTTTTTCTTGTAGGAAACATTGTAACCAATTCACGCGTGACACCATCTTGGAGGGAGATTGTTAGCCTCACTTTTTAGTGAAGCTGACGTCTTACATGTGATAGCAAATGTACGTAGTAAGCATCATAAGGTAGATCGTACACCTTTGCTAGATTCATCAAGTCTTCGTCACCGCCTTATAATCACAAACAAGTTATCTTAAAGGTGACCACTCCTTTAAGATATGATAAGAACACAAAACCTGTGAAAATCAACTACAACATCAAATAAGTAATAATCAAATGTCTTCTTCAAATAATCTTAAAAACGAGCCATAAACATCATCATCGTTCAAGATCCAAACGCATCCGTGTTTAGGTTTCTTCTTCATTCTTCTACCATAAAACCTTGAATCCTAGATATCAAGAGCAACCCGCTCTGATACCAATTGTAGAAACCTGATTGTAGGCTTCATAGATCGTTTTGCCCATCTAGGATATCATAACATTGATCACGCAGCGGAATAACAAATAAGAACAACAATGTTATGATTTTTATTTTTTTTTTTTTAAACAGGTTTTGATTTCATTAACTAATATACTATAAAAAAACTATTCGTATTTAATAAGTCGACGTAATGAACTATGACATAAACTATAAGCTAAATATTTGGAATCTCATTGGAGAATCTATATATGATGGCTAAATAAATACTAGACGCCTTGCCCTCTTTATATACTAGAGGGGTTAGGGTTTACAAGACAAGACAAGATCAATTAAAATTAGGAAAGTATAAATCAGCATTAAATACTATTTGACTAATCTTCAATCAGCATTAATGTTGATCTTTATCTTTTAGCTGAGCATTAAATGCTGTTTGACTAATCTTCAATCAGCATTAATGTTGATCTTTATCTTTTAGCTGAGCATTAAATACTGTTTGACTAATCTTCAATCAGCATTAATGTTATTCCAACTTTGTCTTGTAGGTCCTTCATCTTTAATATGTTTTGTCATAATCAACTCAAAGTATAATTCCCAACAATATCAGTCCAAGACGAGGCTATATCCGTCAATGACACGGATACATTCGCCCGTGACCCGGCTATATCCGTCAGTATCCTAAATATATCCGTCAATGACTCGGCTATATCCATCCAAGAACCAACTATATTTGTCAGTGACTTGGATATATCCGTCCAAGACCTAGCTATATCCGTTAGTGACCAAGCTATATTTGTCTATCAAAGTTATGGATCTTCGCTAAACGCCCTTCTATTCCCTTGGGTTGTTGGATTTCCAATCCCATAAAGGTTTTTGCTAAAGTTTATTTGGTATTTGATTTAATGTTACCCCTTTGTGTTGTATGATTATATGGTTTTTTTCTTTGTTCTTTTCTTTTTGTGCAACCTATTATCTTCGCTTTTTCCTAAAGCCTTGTTTCTATTAGACCGGGCGTAATGCAACGATCGTCCACTCGGTCGACCTCCACCAAGACGCGTCCCACCCCCATTACATCCCTTCACCGAGACGTGTGCTAAACAAAACAAAAAAAAAACGACGAGAGAATTCAGTCCTAAATAGGACCGAGTCGTTGGAGGATGTTTGTGTGTGTGAGTGGTTTGTATAATTGATTTTTGTGAGGTATATTTGCGTTTAAGTGAGATATATTCTTGATGATGTCTTTGGTCTCCTTATTACATCAAATTGGTTATGAAGTTGATATAGAAAAATAAAGTTTACGCTGCACTTGCAGTGATGTCCTCTGTCCTATCGTAGTCATTGTTACGAATTACCTTAAAATTGCCGACTTTTCGAAAAGAGCTTATCAAATTAAATAACTTTCCAAAACTAAAATAATTAAGCCAAATCAATGCTTACCTTACCTTAATTTGGAAAGCAATTAATTCCAAAACTAAAAATAAAGTGAGCCGTTTCATTTCAAGTAATTTTCAACGCTTTCACAATATACAATCCAATCAAATTAAATGAAAGTCAAAGTCAACAACAACACAAACACTATATAAAGCCGTCCCCATTGACCTCCTCTTATACTTCTCTGTCTCTATAAAACACAACAAAGCAAATTCTAGAGAGACAAACCAATAAAAAAACAAAAATTATGCGTGTAATACAACCACCGTCACAATCCACCGCCACCGCCGCCGGTGACTGTGAGAATGAGGATTCGCCGGAAGTTTACCGGACGTACCAGTTATGGAAAGGAAGTAACGTATGATCATCATCATCTTTCTTAAATATTTTTTTATTTTATATTATTGTTTTGATCTGTAATTGATTTATTTAGGTTATGTGTTTGTGAATCTGGGTGGTTTAGTTGAGCGTTTAGTTATAAAGATGAATCTCTGTGTAGATATGAATGTTAATATCAGGTTATTTGTGAATCTTAGGTAGGGTTTAGCAGTAGAAATTTTTTCTTGTTTTTCCGTTTCTAGATTTCTTGTTCTCCATAGAAGAGTTTGAGAATTTTGAAAACCCGTTTAGATGAGTTATATTTTCCTTTTTAGAAAGATTACCTCGGATTGCGACGATAGGCGGCGTTAGAATGAGATACTTGAATGGTAGATTGGGAAATCCCGTCTTTTTTTGTTGGAGAGAAAAAATGGAGACGGGTAGATTGGGGTTTTCATTTTTCTAGTTAAACTTTGGAAAGAAAGAATTTCACTTTTTTTGAAAATGGTTGGAAAAAAGTGTGACTAAAACGGGTTTTCAGTTTTTCCATTTTTCTATTAAAAGTTCACTGAAAAAGGGGATGTTTTTCACCAGTTAAACACACCCTCTGGGTTTTGAATGGATCACGTGAGCATGAATAGTGAAATTGGTAAATGTAGATTAGCGTTAAGGATGTTAGTTGATACGGATTGATGATTTAAGTTTATAAATCATTATATTGCTGTGCTTGATTTTATCTTTTAGATGATTTTGTTGTCAAGTATGATAGATTGTAAAATGCTAGGTAGTTTAATGAAATTGATTAATTGTAATGGTAAAACGGGTTACTTGGGGAGGGCGAGTCTCAGATGTACGCGGGTATCCTCATGACCGTTTATGACCCTTTCTCTGGCCACCTTATGTGGACCTAGTGAGGTTTGAACGCTAGACCTCTTGTGAGGAGATCAGGTGCCTTACTACTAAGCCATTTTGGTGGTGGTTTGATTAGTTAATTGTTATGTATGCGATTAATTTGATGCAATATTGTAAGCAGGTGAAGTGTGATTAACTCAAATGTGAAACGCCAAGTAAATGAGTAGTTTGAGATATGACTATACGAGTGTCGTTAATTTGTATTTAATTTGTTGATTCGTTTTAATTGTGCAGATTTTTCTCCTTGGTGGGAGGTTTATATTTGGACCGGACGTTAGATCTGTGTTCTTATCTATGTTTTTAATAATTGCTCCAGTTGCGGTTTTCTGTGCGTTTGTTGCAAGGAAGCTGATTGATGATTTTCCTCATCATTATGGAGTGTTGATTATGGTTGTGGTGATTGTGTTTACAGGTTATGTAAGTGATCTCAACTCGCTAAGATATGTGTTATTGCATAGATATTTGTATGTTAATGTTGGGTTTAGTTTCTGCTTTGATATTTTCTGTGAAAACGGAGATGTTTTTTGCTTGGATAAATTGATGACGGAACAAACTTGCTGTTGGAAACTAGGAGAATGACTAGGCTGAATGGTTTTGTCTTTGTGCTCACCGATACTTTTTGAGGACGAGAATAAAAATATCTTTCTTATAGTTTACAGGCTTACGGCATTGCCTAACAATTTAGTGAGAAGCTGATTACAAAATCATTTACTTGCTGTATCTTAGACACTCGGTGCATGAGAAGTTGGGTATCATCTGAAATTAAATTTGGTGCAGATCATGATCTTACTTTTGCATAAAGAAGGGATTAGGCCTCACATATGTGTTAAGAAGTTAGGGGTTTTTCCCCATGCCTCGCCCCGGCGGGATTGGGTATGTTGTTGTGGTTGCATATGTGTTAAGATTAAGATTTTGGAATATGGCTGGAGTTTGGTGGACTAATTTTGTGCACTATTATTAGGTATAAATTGTGTTTATACTCTGTTAGATTTTTTTAAATATTTTTAGGGGGTTTAGACTTCTATATTTGGAATTGAGTAGTTTGGAGTGATGATATTAAAAAATACTGTAGTAGTTTTGTTATCTTCTAGCTAACATGATTCTATTACGTAAGTATCATTGAAGATCTACTATTAATAAGGAAGCTGTAGTTTTCTTATATTTAGAATATTTTGTTTGCATATGAAGTTATAGAATATACTTCGATAGTATCGATGTAATCCCTATCAAGTAATTGTAATTGATTTTATAATTGTCTTTTGCCTGAGCTTGATTCTCATGGCTGATCTGTGGTCAAAGTGTGCCATCCGCTTCATCTTTCATTAGTCTTTGTTTTTCTGTCCGACTTTTTTTTTTTTTAACATTTTCTACTATAGCTTTCATTAACTGATAAAGAGGACAAGGGTATTGATGACAACTCCAAGAATTTAATTTTAAAAATCATGATTTATTACGCAAAGAGATATTTGTATGTATTATATAAGTAGTAACAATATTTGAGCTGATATTCTAGCATCTATGTTAAGTATTATTGGAAAATAGTTGTTATTAGGGACGCATGATAAAGGAACGCTCATAATTATAAAAAATGACCTATGTTTAACCAAAAGTCACTCTTTTATGAATTTAAGTGGTCTCTCAGTTAATTGTTTAGTTATTGTATCATGGTGGGTATTAGAACTAAAACCTGGTTTATGTAAGCTTTTGGAGCTTGGACCATACCACGTCCTAAACTTGTTTCCACAAAATATACCTGCTTTCCTTCTAGATTTTGAGAATTGAGAAGGTGGCATGCTTGACTGATTCCTTACATTTTTTTTATCGAAGTTTATTTCTAGAGCTTCATGGAAAATAATATGAGATAGCTTTCTTGCCAATTTAATTGATCATTCAATTAAAAGTCGATACAAACGTACAACTTGGAGTCGTTACAAGTCCAACTACATCAGTTAAGATGGATTTTAGTTCAAGGAAAATATAAGAAGAGTAAAGGAAGGCTGTATATAGGGCTTAAACTTCTGAATCTAGCAACATTCAGCCAATCGAAAGTTCATATGCTTTTTTTTTTGTTCTAGTCATTAAAGGAGAAATTCCAAGCTACAAACTATCAAGATTTGTAGTTTCTCATTCGTCACCTCTATAAGGTCTTAGGACAACCTATTCTGTGATGAAGAGTCGAAGACAGTGGCACAGCTGGCACAGTAAAATTTTACTGTATTTTGGATTCTATTATTGAGGCTAAGCTTTTTCGTAGATTTAATATTTTTTGTGGCAGCTAGTTATTTTTTGTTGACAGAATCCAGGTTTTAGATTGCATTTCTTGATATTCGATACTTTTTTGTTGACTTTTTATATAGTGATATATTAGTAGTGTTTCTGGAACTTTTTGGAATATCTGAATGAAATACATCATATATTGATTGCAATCCCTCAAAGAATGTGAGTATCTGATTGTTTTGTGGCGTTTTGTTTATCATGATGTGCGTCTTGATGGCTTTTGGGCTTCTTTTGCCCATGTGTGAAACTCATTTACTCTACAATGTTTACTGAAAATTAATTATATTTTATGGTTTTTCAGGTAATACTACTTCTTTTAATGACCTCTGGACGAGACCCAGGTATAATTCCTCGTAATAATACACACCACCACAAATGGAAAGTGACGATCGGTTATAGAAATCGGGTCTGGTCAAACTCCCGACAGTTACGTTTTCCTTCGACCAACGAGGGTCATGGTCAATGGAGATGACTGTTGAAGTTCAAATACTGTATTTACTGCATGTTGTAATGACCTCTGCTGTTCTCATTGTTCAATATGTGACAACTGTGTAGAAAGATTCGATCATCACTGCCCATGGGTTGGCCAGTGTATTGGACGGGTAACAAGCGTTCTCTTTTTATTGTTATCAGCATTAATTGTTTCCATGTGATTTTATAGTGTTAAAAATTAATTATGCTGGATAAATCTTTCATATACAATACTAGCCGTTATACTTTCAAAAGTTCCAAGAAGCCCAGAAGGAAAACTCTATAGATACCATTTTAGTAAATAAGTCATTGTGTTTGTTTGAGATCTTTGCAAGTTTTATAACGACCATGTGTCAAGTACGAGAAGTCGAATCGGTTCACTTTTTTATTTCAACATCCACAAGTCGAGTAATGCATTGACCGAGGTCAAAAAATTGTCTTAGGGTTGGATTTTTGCAAGTAGAATTATGTTTGAAAAAAGATGTATCTAACACTGTTCACTGTCAAGTACGATTAATTTGTGAGGTAATAATTAATTAACTATGTGTCTTGATGCAGCGCAACTACCGGTTCTTTTTTGTTCCAGAATACCTCCATGAAATTTCTAAGAAACCCTATGTTGTATGGATTCTCCGTCTGGTCGTATCGGTATCGTAAGTTTTCGTAGGTTGACTGCATAATAAAAAGAAACCATGGGTTTGTTTTCGTATGAGTTTATTTTTAAGTAAAATATGGGACCCACTAATTTAAACCCACTCACAACATTTTAACATGAGAAGAACATTTGAGAGAAACATTAGAGAATCTCAATCCGAATCGATCCGAGTACCCGATACCGGCTGATGCAATCGAGTTAATTTCGTTTTGTAAGTTGTCCCAGCTTCCGTGCCTTCCCCAGCTAGACCGTCGAGGAGGATAAAGGTGCATATCACCACCAGCCTCATTCTTCCAGACAGGCTTCCCGTCACCAATTTCGATGTCGCTCGGGATTCTCTCTATTGGATTTACAAAACTGCCACGAGTGACTCTTGTTGGAGGATTGAGATTCTCTAATGTTTTACCCTCTAATGTTCTTCTCATGCTAAAATGTTGTGAGTGGGTTTAAATTAGTGGGTCCCATATTTTACTTAAAAATAAACTCATACGAAAACAAACCCATGGTTTCTTTTTATTATGCAGTCAACCTACGAAAACTTACGATACCGATACGACCAGACGGAGAATCCATACAACATAGGGTTTCTTAGAAATTTCATGGAGGTATTCTGGAACAGCATTCCTCCATCTAAAAACAATTTCAGGGCATGGGTCCAGAAAGAGCGTGAACTTCCAACAAGAGTCACTCGTGGCAGTTTTGTAAATCCAATAGAGAAAATCCCGAACGACATCAAAATTGGTGACGGGAAGCCTGTCTGGAAGAATGAGGCTGGAAGAATGAGGCTGATGGTGATATGCACCTTTATCCTCCTCGACGGTCTAGCTGGGGAAGGCACAGAAGCTGGGACAACTTACAAAATAGAGAACTTCCAACAAGAGTCACTCGTGGCAGTTTTGTAAATCCAATAGAGAAAATCCCGAGCGACATCGAAATTGGTGACGGGAAGCCTGTCTGGAAGAATGAGGCTGGTGGTGATATGCACCTTTATCCTCCTCGACGGTCTAGCTGGGGAAGGCACGGAAGCTGGGACAACTTACAAAATAGAGAACTTCCAACAAGAGTCACTCGTGGCAGTTTTGTAAATCCAATAGAGAATCCCGAGTGACACAAAATAGAGAACTTCCAACAAGAGTCACTCGTGGCAGTTTTGTAAATCCAATAGAGAAAATCCTGAGCGACATCGAAATTGGTGACGGGAAGCCTGTCAAGTTTTCGTAGGTTGACTGCATAATAAAAAGAAACCATGGGTTTGTTTTCGTATGAGTTTATTTTTAAGTAAAATATGGGACCCACTAATTTAAACCCACTCACAACATTTTAACATGAGAAGAACATTTGAGAGAAACATTAGAGAATCTCAATCCGAATCGATCCGAGTACCCGATACCGGCTGATGCAATCGAGTTAATTTCGTTTTGTAAGTTGTCCCAGCTTTCGTGACTTCCCCAGCTAGACCGTCGAGGAGGATAAATGTGCATATCACCACCAGCCTCATTCTTCCAGACAGGCTTCCCGTCACCAATTTCGATGTCGCTCGGGATTTTCTCTATTGGATTTACAAAACTGCCACGAGTGACTCTTGTTGGAAGTTCTCTATTTTGTAAGTTGTCCCAGCTTCCGTGCCTTCCCCAGCTAGACCGTCGAGGAGGATAAAGGTGCATATCACCACCAGCCTCATTCTTCCATCATTCTTCAACAGGCACGCGGTCAGAGCCCTGGGCTCCTCCCACTGCTTGGGAGCTTACGGTTTCATGTTCTATTTCACTCCCCG
>BQNB010124935.1:6014-19855 GCA_026074375.1 Tanacetum coccineum
ATACTCAATACGGAGTATTAAGGATATAAGGGTCGATACGCCATATAGGAAAATCCAATACGACGTATAATGGATACAGAGTATCGAGGCAATACGGGTGGAGGTCAATACGGAGTATACGAATAATCAATATGCCGTATGTGGTCTAAAAGAATTAAGGGTTCAAAAAGTTCAGTACGCCGTATTCCACTATTGAATACGTCGTATTGATTTTCAAAATTTAAGTAAAAATTGTCCAATAGGCAATATCTTTTTAACTACATACGCCTTATTGAATCGACAGTTAAAAATTTAAATGGGTTTCCCTAATCTAACCGTTTGACCAATTGTTCAATAACTCAAAACACTCAAACCCTTCAATCTTAATATCTAAAAGGGAAACATTAAGGCAAAGGCGACACATTCCAGTTTAACGAATTAATCAAACCCCTACCCCTAACCCCTAATTCAATAGAAAGAAAAGAAGAAAGGGAAAAAGAAGGGTGTAAAGAAAATTACCTTACGATTTGAATGAGAAGTGCAAAGATTAAACGAGAAAATGATCTCCTAAGTTTTCACTGCGGTTACTTTTTGAGTTTGAAGGTGAAAAAGAGTGTGTGAAGAACTGATTTGGCGTATCAGTTAGGCTTTTATACCTAAACTCGATACGTCGTATTGGATTTTATTTAATACGTCGTATTGGATGAAAGTGTTGACTTGGTCAACTCTAGTTTAAACAATTAATACGGCGTATAGGGATTAAGTCAATATGCCGTATTCAGCTTAGGAGACCTTTTTCTTAAATTATCAAAGTAAAAAAAACATACCTTGGCCTCCGCAATTTCCTTGTGCAAACACCATCCTTATAAAACCACTTGGAATCGAAGGGAATGCCAAACGGCACATATAAATTCTTAATGGCAAAAATTTATGGCATCCCTTCTTTGAATCACGACCTCGATAAGTATCAAATAATCTTCCATATTGGAAGGTTCGCGATGTATGTCATGATTCGTTTTTAGATCCTCATCGAACTCATGGGATTGGGTATCAATATTATCAATACCATTATCCAATTGTTCAACAACAACATCATTAGAAGGTATACTGACTTCATAAATATCATCTTTCGAATCCGTTCTCTAATCTTTCACATAAATTACTTTATAAGAAAATTGTTTTGTCATAAATGTCAATGTAATCTTCATCGTCGGATTTGTCAAATAATATTCTAAAGTTAATTTGATTTTTGTCAAGAGGACTTATCATGGGTTGGGATGAGATCTTGTGGTCAGTCATCACCGCATCATTGAAGATGATAGCGGGCAAATCTGTTTCAAATTCTTTGAAGTAGTCAATATCTTCATGATACATGAACTTACCGTATGTAGCAGCTTCCCAATTAAACGTCTGACCACACCTACAAGCTTTCTCAGCTTCAAGCTCGATGTAGTCTTCCATGGTGAGATTTGCTTCATCCATTTCAACCTAACACAAAACATAAACAAAAACAAAAACAAACAAGCAAACATACAGAAACAGATAAAACACTAAAACTAATCTAAATTACGCTAAATCTAAACTAAAATCCTAGTAGAGATAAAAATTAACAATTTCACTCCTCAGCAACGGCGCTAAAAACTTGATGTGTCATTGTGCGTAGGTATTATTTATTATCAAGTTTTACATTCATATTTTGACGACATTACCTAAAAACTACACTAACAGGCAGTGTACACGATCAGTTGTAGTTTCGTTGGTAAGTAGGGTGTCGATCACTAAGAGCAAGAGCGTTAATTCCTAAGTATACCCATATTTTAGTTATCTATGTTAGTTTTAATCTATCTAATCTATGTCAAAACCTATGCTAAACCTAATTCTAACGTGAAGGGAGGTTTTCAACCTGAGAAACTCGCACGGGTTTTGGTGGTAACTTACACCTAATTTAGACACGATAACATACGCAAGCAGATAATTAGAAGATAGAATAGCGGTCAAGCCAATTTTAAGGAAACTGTATTAACCATGATTAACCCAATTAAAACGCAGGTTTGTTTATTAGTGCTATGATTTACTTTTCTCAGGGGGTATATCATTCCAAGATTTAGGCGGTACTTCTTCCTAAAACCTAGACACACTAATTCTGTCATAATTAAATGCATCCACAAAAAGAAAGCATTTGATGATTATAATATATCTTAGGAGATTAATAATGGTGATCTTATTAGACCCTAGCTCAACAGGACTTTACTAACTTACTGCTTAACGGCTCTTTATATACTAGTAGTCTACTGTCCAAGTCCTTACCAAGGGAATCAGAACGTCATTTGTTGATCTCAGGTCACCTGCTAGTCCAACTTGTTCACTAAACTAATGACAAGGATAGGTCATTATTTATGATCCTATGATTCTAGATATATAAATTACGGATATGGAGAGCTATCCCGGTATCTAGCTAGCTTAATATTTTGCATTCCTAGATCCAGTTAAATGATAGGTCGCATACTTAAACATATAAAAGAGTATAAATTGATAAACATAATCAACAATCAATGATAAATTAAGCAATCGAGATAAACAAACCAAACATTAAAATCTTCATAAACATAGTTAATACCTAAAGGTATTAGCCCATAACCATTGTAATGAATATAAGAATAATAATCAAATCAACCAAGGTAACTAACCGAGTTAAACGAATAATACAAAAAATCAAGCGATTATTAGAGCATAGATGATTACAAGGTGTTTCCTATGGAATTAAGCACGTTGCTTGACATTCTTTACTCTTCTTGCCTTCTGAAAATTGACTTTTGTGGTTAGTGTATCGAAAATATATACAAGCACACCCTAAACTCGTGTTTAGGGATTTGTATTTATAGTGTCTGGAAAATCATTGATATGACATATTGGTTGAGGTCAATAAGGCGTATTGGGGGTTTCTTGAAGTAGGGACCACGTTCAATATCTTCCAGAATCTTTAAATAATTTTCAATACGGCGTATAGAGTCTTCTGGATACGGCGTATTGCTCTTTAATTTATTGTGGTTTTTAGTGAAGTGCGGGTACAGATACGATGTATCTTCCTTGATGGGTATGGTGTATAGGTTGTCAGAACAATATCTTGAGATTTATTCATTTAAGCTCCAAAATGCGTGCCTTTTAGCATAACTTCAACAATTACTCCATAATTACTTCAAATAACAACTTTAAGCAATTAAGTACCAATTCTTGCAATAATTCATACAAAATGGGTAAGAAACATGGGATAAATGGTGCTATAAAAGTGATGTTATTTGATGTCATCGGACATGAGTTTTGGGCATCTTGTGACCCTTATGACGACCAATGTAACGAAGGAGACGTACCAGATAATAAGGAAAATAAATGCTATTGGATATGTATGAATGATGATAATAGGCTTGATGTCGCGTGAGAAGGAATGAGTTTCAAGGATTAGGTAAGAATAAGCCATGATAAGGTAGGCAAAATGACCGAGGAAAGAATCTTGAAAGATTATTAGAGAAAAGAACTTAACAATGACTCGGATCATGAGAATGATGGAAATTCCATTGATAATGAGCCTGGCATGAGATTTACTCAGCAAGAAAACACTTATCATCAAGGGTACACTGGTGAAGATCTAGGAAATTTTAGAGATGAAAGGAGTGAATTAATTCTTGATATAGTAGAAGATCATTTGAATGATGAATGGTTTACATGCACGATTAATGATGATGACTTAGATTGTATAGTAGATTACTTGGAGCTACAGTTACACGATGGCTTTGTCAATATCTAGGACGAGGCTTATAAGGAAAGAAGGTGTAAACTACTCGACATGACTTATAAGGAGCCCTCACCAATTATAATAAAAAAGGTTGAGGTAACTAGGTACACAAGTGGGGGATGGGAGTAGAATTACCACTTGACTAATATTTGCCTTTGATTTTTGAGTTTGTTTTGGAAAAATAATGGCATTTTTAAAATTTTTGACATGTTTTTCTTTACCAAAACAAGAATAGATCTATGCCGACCACAACTACCCTATTAATTTACTAGTGAGTTTTAGCCTTATATTCCATTTTCTCATATTACATTACCCACCAAAATTGAGTGTGCCGGTAGTATTATCGAGTTTAGAACTTGGCATGTACATCATTGCAAGACCATGGACGAGTATTGTATTATGTTTACTTAATGGAATTGGTTTAGATAGTTCAAGAAGGCAAAATTTTAGGATTGTCACCTAAATCAGCCCATATGTGTAATATTGTGTGCGTTTATCGACTTGTCACACTGACTTGTTGATCTCCTGTGAAAAACCCATAAATGCACTCATTTTTAGTGCAAGTCCTATAGAAACACCCGTCTGAGCCTTTCTTTCATTTCATAACCCAAACTTATGTTTTGTTACACCAATTTACCTTAGCCTACCGTGCAGTCTGTAGTCCATAGTCGAGGAGTTGTTGGTTGCTTAAATTTGTGGTTTAAGTGGAACGGTTCGGGGAATTACGCTATGGAAAACTAGAATGAGAGGTTGAATAGTTTTGCCATTTAAAATTAGCTTTAAAAAATTAGTTTAAGTTTATGTGAATTTAATGATATTGATGCTTGTATGATATATGAAGTAATTATATACTGCAAGTAAACTAAATAAAGAGTAAGAAAGATAAAACTGAGACACAAGCATTTACAGTGGTTCGGCTACAAGGATACCTTCCTTGCCCTACTCTAATCCTTGTGTCACCTACTCGAGAGTTCGGAAACATTAGTCACCAATCTCCTTTAACCGGCGAAGAAGCCTCACAAAGTTGCTTACACCCTTTTAACGCTACAAAGCCAAATACCAGATTCTAACAAAGGTAGAATCAACCCAATGCTCTCACACTTCTTTGACAAGGATGATGAATGATACTATATCTACTAAATGATGTATAAGATAAAATCAAAGTGATCTTGATGAGATGATTGAGATGCGAAACAAGGTTGCTTGAACTTGATTGTCGCGTATGTTATTTTGGTAAGTTCTTCTACTAAGAGAATTACCTACAAATGATGTATAAGACTAACTAGAGCTGAAAATGAGAGAGAATTTAGATTATATGAGAGATAAGATAGAGACAAATGAGTGAGTAAAACATGAGAAATGGCTTGGTATTTATAGGCATAAACTGCACTATAGCCTGGTTCCGTTAGTTCCTTTGCAGAAGGGAACCGACTAGTGTAAACACATGGAACCAGCATGCCCTGTAGCCCAGATCTAGGCAGTTCCTTTTACCAAAGGGAACCGGCTAGTGTAAAATGATGGAACCGGCATTCTGACACAAAATCTGAATTTTAGATTGCTAAATCTTAAAATATTTTGTGTAATCTTGGTAGATTTACCAAAGATATGGAGAGGTGAATAGGTCATCTATGATGTAAAATATTTCAAACATTATTTACATGATTTCCAAAATAAGACATGTGCATTCTAGATTTTTACTTGTAATGATTTTATGAATTGTTATCGACAAAACACGAGAAAACCATAAGATAGAAATAAAAAATTTTACCGGATTATTTTTATTAACAATCTCTCCCTTTTTGTTGATGACAAAACATAAAATAGTTGGAAGTAAAAATTAAAGCGAGAAGTTTTAGATTGAAGTCCTTTTTACTTCCCTTCTCCCCCTTTTTGTCGAAATAAAAAAAGGAACAACGAAGAATAACCAACTAAAAGATGCAATGATGTAAGTAAAATGGATAAAAGGTGATAAAAAAAGAATCAAATGCAATGGTATAAGTATGAATCGATCCGAAGTGAATCGAATGCAATAATGAGAGTTGATTCGGATAGAATCAAGATGCAATGCTTCCCCTTGATGAAGGCATCCTCTAAGAGGGAATCAAATTATACAACCGGATGAAAATGCTAAAAAATTGTTAGATGATCAACTAAGTACTAGCTCCCCTTGTTTTGAGAGTGCCTGCAACATAAAGTGTTAGAAGCAAGAAACAAAACTTGCTACTGGAGAACTGGCATAGCCGGTTCCTTTTTACGAGGGAACCGGGCTTCTATAACGGAAAGGACCGAATCCTGTGCAAAAGGTCAGCAATTTGACTTTATAAACATAGACAAGGTCATACCCCGTCTAAGCCGGAAACACAAGGTGCGACATTTCAGAGACATCGCATAAGATAGTAGATCACACCAGAATTTGTTACAAGAAATTTAATATAAAATATCATATGAAATGCAATCCTTGACGAAAGGAAACACTTGCCTTTAGAAAAGCATATTGGCAATTGGATAGCTTTGGTTTCAAGTACCTTCCATTTGTAAATGTTGATCACCTAAAAATGATACTAAAAAAGGTTAACATAAAGTTGGTGAGCTTGTAGGTTTTGTTAGATGCTATCATTTCATCACCAAAAACATAAAATAAAAGAAAAGATTTTAGAGAGAGAAAGAACTAGAGAGAGAGACAAAGAGAGAAAATGGTTACTTGTTAAGAAAAAAAATGAGAAGCAACACCCTCTCCATACTTGGAGAGGGCTTTATATAGTTACAAGAGGTAAAACCCTAAGATGGTTTGTTTGGACTTTATGTTGGGCCGGACCTAATACAAATAGGCTTTAAGCCCGACACCTAGGCCCAATTAGCTTAAGAGTGATTCATGTAAACTATTTTTTCTTATACAAGGCTCGGGATTGATAATGACCATTACTTTACTAAAAACACGGCTAACAATCTCCCCCTAAGGTGTGGTCATTCAATTATGGATCCTTCTTATGACATATTGAGTCTTGAAGCCTTGTGTTCTTAGGAATTCTTTTGAAGATCCTTTCGCATGCTTGTGATCTTGGATCTTGATCTTTAACTTGACATTCTTTGACAAAATATCGATATCGTGGTCTTTGGCCTTGATTTGTCTTGACTACTGAAATCTCTGAATCTTTATCCTTGAACCTTTATGCCTCCTTACGATCTTGTGTCTCCACCCTCATGATCAAGGTCTTAAAAGCTTGCTAACAATCTCCCTCAACATTTCCTTAAACATGATTACTTATACCACATCATGGTAGGAGTCGTACTTGATCGACTTGTAAGATATATCTTTGTTATTGTCTGGCAATCTTGTCAAAAATGTTCTTTTGAGGAAGTGCTTGTACATCAGAGATTGCGGAAGACTTTGATAGTTGAAGCTTTCATCATGTATATATCTTTGTCGATTGAGCATGAGGTCTTGAATCTTGACTCCGCTGGAATGAGGTTGCAACGCTGTCACTTATACCTGAAAATTAATGTTAGTGATAAACAATAGATATAGATAAATATGGCTTTGTCATTCGTCTTGAGTTTGGTTATATTAATCTCTGGTTCTGTGAGGACAATTTTACAATATAAATATTGTACCTGTAATCAGGTAGATTCAATTTAAAAGAACCTCCTTGATAGGGTTTCTAGCTCAAAGTATTAGATCCTCTAACACGATTGCATTAGATTCACCGTACTTACTTGTTCTCATTATCGGAACGTCTCAAAGTAGACAGCACGGTAAGAGTGAATCAGATAGTTATTATCTTTTTTATTGAGTCATCAATTCATATAGTAGACCAACATCGATATCCAGTTGACACAAGCTTGATTCCTTTAGAATCTCGCAAGTTACCTACCAAGAGCTTGTTTAAAGTTGGCTCAAGAAGGATTTCCATCATCACTGTGAATACTAAAGAGTATCACTTTGATGTTCTGGCAATTATCACAAGGATAATGGGTAGGATTTATTGATACCAAATGTTGTATAATGATGTACGACATTTTATATATTGGAATTTGTATCCTAGTGAGATTTTTAATGGATCTCATTGGCTCTAGACTCTATAAGTGCACATTTGTTATTTGCTAATCGGAGGCTGGAGCGGACTGCCACCTTTTCAATATCAAAGATCTCGAAATGAGAAAGCCGATAAAGACGTGTTGATTTCCGTGAGAAAATGAAACAGAAATCTTTTGTGAGATTCTGAGTGGCTAGGGAGGGTTGTGCATTGCATCACTAGGTCCATGATGTCAGTTTTCAATGTCAAAATCATCTTTGTGATTACCGATAGATTATGTATTGACGTTTCTGCCTAGGGTTGTATGGAGGGCTTCTTTCTTTTTACCCTTTATCTTTACCATTCCTTTTCATTCTTCAACCCCTTCAGTGCTTACCGAGACTTCATGACTAGTACCTTGTTGGGTTTGTTCCAACACTAGCTCCATCTCAGTCGGCACTATTCCCTTATTCTCACTTTACTCCTTTTTTTCAATCAAAGCTAGGACTTCTACTCTATCTTATGGAGTGTTCCTGGGTAGATCCCTCCGGTTCTGGCTAGATCATAGAACGAATATAGCTAACCTTAACCGCCTTATAACTCCTTGAGAAACAACAGTTGGACGGTCTTTGGGGTATTACCATGAAGATTCATAAAACCATTTGATAAAAAATCAATCAACGTGTCTGGGAAATCATTTAAGACACATTGAATGTTTCCAAAGTTACCAAAAAGCTCCCCCTACACATATGCACCATATTATGAAAGAGTTTTACACATGCGAGGTTTGGGAATTCACTTATAGATTGAAGATCGTATCCGTTATTAATCCGCACTGATAACATTTTAATCACTATTCTCCCCCTCAAAAATTGCATATGTGTTTACAATTTTTGACAATTACTAAATTACAAACAAGTTAATATCCAAAATTCACATGAGCCTAACTAAGTTTAGGGAGAACAGGAATGCATGCAGAATGAATCATATTATTATACTCCCCCTCAATTGAAAACTTAGAGTGGGAGTTTGTTGAGCACATAATTTTGAAAGAATTTGAAAATTTTCTTTTTTGAAAATATCTTGAAAAATTGTGCTCAACAGGAACATATGTGAGATATATCTTATTTACCATCATTTTCCTTAGTCCTTCTCTTGAGCATTTAAAACTTTGAATGTTTATATGACTTTGCTCAAGACCGAGAAGAGATGAGCTTCTCGTTGTTTAGGATAAATGTACATAAATGAACATTTTCCCTTCTTTAGAGACCGAGTCCTAAGTTGACATTTACTTAGATTTCGTAGAGAAAAAGTAAAAGGACATGTTTTGAAAGCATTTAAAAGTCTCGCTCGAACTTCATTTATTCACCCGTGTTAATATTAATCAACATTTCTAGGTGCGCAAATGTTATCGATTGTCGAGAGACATGTCAGAGAAGATTATTTTTGTATATTTGAAATTTTCTGATTTTGTATTTTGCTTTTATAGGTTTTATATTTTAATATTTTGAAAAATATATATAAATAATTACTGTAATTTTGCAAGACGATCAAGTTCCTGAGGAGATAAACTGCGCATACCAAGGCGACGAACCAAATAGTTGAATTGATCTACTAGAAGGGATTTGGTGAAGAGGTCGGCTAGTTGGTAATCCGTCTTGACAAAATACAATTCAATTGTACCCTTTTCCACATGTTCCTTTATGAAATGGTAGCGGACAGCGATGTGTTTTGTTCTCGAGTGTTGGACCGGATTGCGGGATATGGCTATGGCTTATTTTGAATCACAATAGATTGGAATCTTGTTGAAGTGATAGCCATAATCCGTTAACTGTGTCCGCATCCAAATGACTTGGGAACAGCAAGCGGATAGAGACACATATTCTGTTTTCGCGGTTGACAGTGCCGTACAGTGTTGTTTCTTTGAGGACCAGCTAACCAGCTCTTCGCCTAAGAATTGAGCTCCACCAGAAGTAATCTTGAAGGTGTCTTTACATCCTGCATAATCAGCATCTGAAAATCCGGTTAGTTCAAAACAAGAATCCTTCGTATACTAGAGACCCATATTAACAGTTCCCCGGAGATAACGAAAGGTCCTTTTAACCTCTTTGAGGTACTTCTCGGTTGGCTTAGCCTAGTACCGAGCACATAAACAAGTAGCATGTACAATGTATGTTCTACTAGATGTAAGATACATTAGAGCACCAATCATGCTATGATATTTCGTTGCATTGACTGGAGACCTATTTTGATCAAGGTCAAGCTTGTCTTTTATCTCTATTCGAGTACCAACGGGATCACATGATTCCATTCCATATTTTTAAGGATTTCTAACACGTAGTTGGACTAGTTTATGAAGATGCCATAGGGGGATTGGTTAACTTGTAAACCAAATAAAAATGTCATTTCCCCCATCATCGACATTTCGAAGCAGTTTTTCATGAGGTCAGAAAATTGTTAGGTATACCTAGGGTGTGTAGAACCAAAGATAATATCATCAACATAGACCTATACCACTAAGATGTCATTGTCGAAGCGCCTTATAAACAACTTTGGATCAATGGTGCCTTTGAAGAAGTAATTCTGTAGGAGAAACGTTGACAATTCATCATACCAAGCCTGTGGTGCTTGCTTTAACCCATATAGTGCCTTCTTTAACTTGTAGACATGGCTTGGATAATCAGCATTGAGATAAAACCTTCAGGTTGACACACGTACACGTCTTCTTTTATCGTACTATGCAAGAATGCAGTTTTCACGTCCATTTGAAACACAGTGAACGATTTGTGTGCAGCATATGCCAAAAATATCCTGATAGCTTCCATTATAGCAACTAGAGCGAAGGATTCTTCGAAATCTACTCCTTCCTCTTGGCGGTACCCTCTCACAACCAGACGAGTCTTGTTTCGGATGACCGTGTTTACATCATCATGCTTGTTTTTGTATAACCATTTCAAAGTAAGAGGTTTTATGTTATTCGGAGGAGGAACTAACACCCATACATTAAGCCTTTTGAACTGAAGAAGCTCTTCTTGCATTGATTCAATCCATGCAGTGTCGGTCATAGCCTCTTTGACATTCTACGATTCCATAGTGCTTACCTTTAATGCATACATGCACATGTCACCATCGGATCGGAGTTGATTCCTTGTCAAAACTAGTCATGAGGGTTCTCCTATTGTTTCAGAGGGCGATCCTTAGTCCATTGATATTCATGAGGGTATGGTTGGTAAAACGTATGCCTGTTCGATGGATCCACATATTGTGAAGATGATGATTCAGCAGCACTTGTGGATGGAGTAGTAAAAGGATTTACAAACATATTTTCATCGAACATAGCATTTGGAACATTGTTAGCAATTGTTGCGGGTTGATGCTGAACATGTTGTTGTTGTGTTTCAAGCTCGTCAACATCTTATGAAGTGTTTGGAAGAGTTGTTGCTTGAGAGGATGAATTCATTGGTGTCGGTGCGGTGTATGATGTTGTTGTAGTTGCCGTTGGAGTCTGAAGAACTTGAGGTGCTTGAGCAGCCGAACCAGTTCTTAGAGCAGCTGACGGTTGACCACCAATGTAATCATCATGCATAGCTTTGAACAGTAAATCCAATTCAATGTTCAGTTGGATTTTGAGTTGTTATTGTTGACGGAGCATAAGTAAGATCGAGTCCTGAACTGATCTGTCCAAAAGCCATGCTTTGAAGCCCGGGTTTTAAACTGCTTTGTTTAAAAGCCATAGTTAAAAGCTCATCAAATGTCACATTCATTGTCTCCATGATTTTCTTTGTCCTTCGGTTGTAAACTCTGTAAGCACAGGAATCAGCAGAATAACCAATGAAAAAGACAATATCACCTTTTGCACCAAGCTTCCCAATATCTTCACGATCGTTCTCGGGATAACAGAGAGCCCCGAATACATGTAGAAAGGAGATATCCAGTTTTCTGCCGTTAATGAGCTTGTATGGTGTTTTGTTAAATCGACGGTGAATGACGGAACAGTTTTGAGTGTAGCACGCAGTAGCAATTGCTTCAGCCCATAAGAATAACGGTGCACGAAAGAAAATCAACATTGTTCTAGCAGCCTCCACTAACGTCCGATTTCTTTGTTCTACTACATTTTGTTAAGGTGTTCTAACAGAAAATGCTTGGTGAGAGATGCCAACACTATCAAAGTATTCTTTAAGGATTTGATATTTGAATTCTATGTCGTTGTTGGTTCTTATGATGATGACAAGGGATTGAAGAAGGACAATGAGTCTCTTCAGGTAGGTTTTAATCACTTATGGTGCTTCATCTTTTGATCTGAGAAAGTGTACCCAAGTGTAACGAGATTAATAGTGCACAATCACCAAAACATACCGCTTTCCATTTATGCTTTCAATTCTCATTGGACCACACAAATCCATATGAAGAAGGTGTAACCTCTGCTTAGAATTTGGAACAAGTTTGGGTGGGTGAGATGCCCTTTTGCTTTTTCCTTGCTCACATAAGGGACAAAGATGTTCTTTATGATATTTGAATTTTAGAAGACCAGTGACAAGATCGTTTTTGGCAAGGTCATTTATGGTGTCAAAATTGAGGTGCGATAAACGTTGATGCCATAACCATGACTTGGTAGAAGTTACACAAGCCATGAGGCAAATTAGGGATGAAGAGGCCATTTCATAGAGATTGATGGTGTAAAGGTTTGTTGTGCGATTTCCTTTTAACAAATCAACTCCTTTTAAGTTTCTGACAAAACAAGAGTTCCTCCTGAAAGCACACCTCTAAATCTGGCACAGAACTGCCCACCGAGAACGATCTTGTGCCCCAAGCCCTCAACGAAATAAACCCTGGTGATCAAAATATTTCCCCATTGAAGATCACCGAAACCCAAAATTGCAGCAACATGATCATTTCCAAAGCGAACGGTTCCCAAAAACTTCCAGACGAAATTGATGAGAAGCTTTAGGTTCCCGGTCATATGCTTGGAGCAACCCGAGTCGACGCACCATAAACAAATGTTGGATAAAACCTGCCAAAGAAAGAAAGTAGAATTTGGAAGACCGTTGATTTTAGGTTCAAAAGGGTTAGAGTAAGCATTTGATCACCATTAGAGTAGTCAGATTGACTCTCAGATTCACTGGATGCGATTATTTTTCCTTTTAGGTCAAAAAGTCTTCCAGTTGGTGACCACCTAAGGCAAGATCTAAGTTTACTAGGCTTAGGTGAAGCAAGTCTTTCGTTGGACCCTTCTTTCTTAGGCTTCATAACCTTTGGCTTTTGTTTCTTTTGATTTTCAGTGTTTAAAACATTTGCCTTTTGTTTCTTACCACGAGAATTCATGTCATTCACATAATTAAGCACACATACATCATGATTAGCAGTAATTAAACATTGCTTACACATACCACAAACAACTTCAGATTTATCATTCCGAATAGCAAGCTTAACGTTATTACATTCATATGACATATGTTTCTTGTTCTTAGAAAACAGTAAATTCCTAGGGTGTTTTTCTACTTCAACATCTTTATTCTTGCTGCAACTACTCTTAGATGTATAAGGGACCCTATCATTCTTTGTACTGCTCCTAGGCTGTGGCCTTCTGGTCTTAGCAGTGTTGTCTACTCCTATAGAAGATAAACCATTTGAGTCAGTATTAACATCTTTCTTAGTGATGACATGAGGTTGTGAAACAGTGATTGGATTTGTCCTAACGCTTGATATAACTTTGTTAGGTACATACTTTTCTTCCCTAGAAGGCTTAAACGGATTAATCCTAAACATTCCTGGGGCAATCACCTTATCATTGTTCACAACTTTTGATTCTAATGGTGTGGGTACCGAGTTTGAAGTGACTGGTTTTGACAAAGCACGTGTCTTATCGATCTTGCCAAGACCTTTAGATTTTGGAAAAGGAGTTACAACATAGAGTTTTGATCCAGAAGAAGAAGGTGGTTTTCCTAAAATTAATTGCTTACAAAACTGAGTATTCACACTCGTACCTTTGGTTGTGTCCTTTTGTTCAGAAACCTTATCAAATAATTAAGCTCTTAACTTAGCTTTTTCATAGATCGATT
>BQNB010124936.1:0-19855 GCA_026074375.1 Tanacetum coccineum
GTCTTTCTCTTTTAACGCCTCACCCTTAATCCTTTTTACTGCTTCCTCTTCTTTTTTACAATCTTTTCATCTAACTCCACCTTGTCTTTCCAAACTTCATCAAGAATTTTCTAGTATTTATCATGATAAGCCATTGTCTTGATTATATGCCTTTCTTCCTCTAATAAAGCAAACTTTTGGCTCATTCTGATTGCTAATACTTCTTTTACTGCTTCTTCTTGAGCTAAATGACCACCAGCTGATGAAGATGTTCCTATATCTTGATAGAAAAAGTTAAGGTTTTCCATTGCTGGCTTCGTATTACGGCTACTCTTCCCCATTTTGCTCACGAATGGTGGAAGTCCTTCTTTACCCAACAGTGGTACATCATCTATGTTGAAATCAAGCAAATGGTCCCAATCATCATTTCTCTTTTCTTCTTCTTCGGTTTCTTCCAAGAATGGATCAATATCATTGTATATTGTGATAGTTCCAACCTCGAAATTAGTAATTTTTTTGGTCATGAGTAAGAATGATCTACCAAAAATCACCCCAGGTTCAACATCATCTTCTTCTGGGTTGATAATAAACTTCACAAAATAGATTTCGCCTTTGAGTGCAACAATGAGTTCCTTCTTAACCACTTTGTTTCCTTTTTTAACTTCATGTTCCAAACATAACTTTACTGCATACTCATTTGAGATCATGTTCTCCTCTACTCCAAGATTAATCTCACCATCATAAGCTTCCAGCCCATTGACAAAACAAGGAGCCACGAATCTATCGCTAACTTCTTCGGTCTCCATCTGGTAAAAAACCATACCCTTTGTTTCCTTCTTTTTCCCACTGTTAGCAGTGTCTTGAAATTCCAGAGAATTCCAGTCTCCAGATCCTTCAACTTTATCACTCGAAATTACAACGACGTCTTCTCCTAAGCAAATCTTTCCAAGACTCGAATTTGGATCCATAACTCTTATAAAATAAGACAACATTAAAACAAACATTAGTGGGTTAGTTAAAACAAATAACAATACCTTTTTACATTTACATATTATCAATAAACATATAGTATTTTTAAGTTTAAGCAATTCTCGTTCGAAAACGAAGAAACAAGCATTTTGTTTAATTTCAGCCCAGAAAGTGCGGCGCACTTTAGAAAAAGTGCGGCGTACTTTCTGAGATTTTAGTCTTTTAAAATTTTCAATTTTAGTGCTTTCATAGTTATTATTTTTATTATGTCTTAAATATTTATTACACATAGCAAATATCAAGTTTTTAAGCACACTTATCATCGAACAAAATTCTTTAATTCTTTTTAAGTTTTTATTTTTACATTTATTTTGCATGATATCAAAGTCAAATAAGCAACACTTAACAAATAAGAGATATACACATGCATTTAGAAATTTAAACAAGCAAGCTATCAAATAGTTCTTTTTGGTTTTTTTCATTTTAATATACGAATTACGATAATACAAGATTTTGACTATTATGAACATAAGGAATAAATTCCAATTTCAAATGGTCAATTACAGCTTATGGGTTTGGGTTTTTTTGGTTTTGATTTTCTTTTCCTTTGAAAAACTGTTCTGTTTGTAAAAGGGACAAGAAGTGCGGCGTACTTGCTGGAAGTACGGCGTACTTCTGAGTTTTTGCAGAAAAACCGGCGCACAATGGTTATGTGTGGCGCACTTTCTATGAAAAATGGTTTCAGTTTGCTAGAAAATTATATGGCGATTTTGAAAATTTTAGTTTATAATATAAAAATGACTAATTCAAGAATAAAATCAATCCTCGGCAACGGCGCCAAAAACTTTGATGTGTTATTAAAGCTTTAAATTTATAATACTAGTTTTATCCAATTCCAACTAACACACGGGTAAAGTATAAACCCCCGTTTATAGTATAGGTTTAGGGTAAGACCAGGTCGTTCCACGGGATTGGTAATTCTTAGAAAGGGTCGATTATATTACGAAAGGGGGTAAATCTCATAGACTGTCACGATCTAAAGATTTCAAGGTACTTCAAGATATAAAATGATGTTTGTTTAGGAGAACGAGAACAAATATAGATAAACTTGGATGGATAACGGGTTCAAGAATTAAAGTATAATCGATTAAAGAAACGGGTAGTTTACTAAAACGATTGTCTATTTGTTATAATCAAAAATCCTTTCGGCCTTTACTTTTGATTACAAAAATGCTTTAAGTTCAATTCAAGTTTGAAAAATAAGAATATGGACTTTCTTAACCAAGTTCGTTAGACATGAGGTTAAGCGTTAAACCCTTTTACCCTTGGTTAATGATCATTTTGTTAGCCAATCCTCACAAGGCTAGCATCTAGTTGTCATAGACAAACAACTTGGAAATCAAGCATTTAGCCGGAGTCTTTCGACCTATATCCGGGCTAGAATGATGATCAAATGATGATTAATAAGTCCAAGTGTAAAAACATCAAGTTCATATTGATAATTTCCAAAATTCACTAAGTTATCCAAGTTTAATCCATAATTCCCTCATGATCCCCAAACAAACATGTTAAACTACTCCATATTCATTAATTCAAAACACATAACAAGCATGAGCAATTCAGAATTCATAATAATAAAGTAGGGAAACGTGTTTTATACCAAACTCAATATCAAAATATATTGATTCTCAAGAGTTTCCTTCGAACAATAATTCCAACAACCCGGAAATTCAACTATAACCACTATAACACCTTCTTAACACAACCTTCTGAGATCAAATGGCACTTTCCTCTACTAAAACCTGGAATGTGATGAAGAATAAGGTTTATTCTTCAACAATTCCCTAAGAACAATTTCCTAACTGTTTAGAAGTGATTATAGATGATTAGAATGAAGAATGGGATGCCTTTCTCCTCTAAAATCGTGCTCTATTTATAGCCTTTGAGTGAGCATCAGTTGCTAAAATTTAGGGAGTGAAAGGTTGCACAATCATTGCAATCATTTATGACTTGGGAGTAACTGCAGGAGAAGTGCGCCGCACAAGGAAAATTGTGCGCCGCACTTGGTGTTTAATTAAATGGCATTTACTTCGTCTTGAAGTACGCCACACAAAAATAATTGTGCGCCGCACTTTGGCCTTGTTCATTAATTCTTCATATAACGACCGTTAGTGTATTTAACGGGATTCTTTTGCACGTTTAGTCCTTTTCTCTGCTTTTGGTCCTGAAATGAATATTACACAACAAACAACCAAACTTTGCAATATTTCATGCGTTAACATATATATTCCACATATTTTCGAGGGATATTTTATGTATATTTAGAGCGTTATCATAGGCCAATACGTCATATTGGGGTATTTTCCTTAGAGTGCGCGCTAAGTTTATAATCAATCAAATATTCATTCCCAAAATATAATTATCTCTGTATCTTTGAATGTTTATCCAGCTGGATACGGCGTATGGTAGAAGTTGGATACGCCGTATTGGGAATTGGTCTTGCGCGTTTTCTTGTAAAGAGTTGGCGCTGATACACCATATCTCTTTTCTGGATACGACGTATTTGTCAGAAATAAGCAATCTTCAAATATCATCGTTTTAGCTCCAAAATATGCGCCTTTTATCATGTCTCCACAAATCACTCCTTAATTACTGCAAATAACACTTTTAAGCAATTAAGTACAAATTCTTGCAATAATTATATAAAAGTGGGCAACTTATTCGGGATAAATGATGGTATAAATGTAACGTTATTTGATGTCATCATTGGATCTCCCCTAGGGTCAAGTTTTCTTCTCATGATCCAATTGTACAATATTCGGGTCATGATGTTCAGAGGGAAGTCAAGGTCTATGCAGGTTTTTTCCACATGGACATGTCCAATGTTGCATGGTATTCAAGGTTTGACGGACATCCTTCTGTAATGATGGGGTTTCTCATAAATATTGAAGGATTTGGGCCACTCATTAGGTACTTATGATATGCTAGTTCGTTCCTAGTCGGGAATATGTCAAAATACTCCACCTCTAATTCTCTTGCTTCTGCGTTTTCACCTACTTCGGGTTCCTCCTTGCGGGAATCATCAATCTTCTTAATTATCTCAATAAACATCACGTCACCGTCATCCCTTTTCTTGAGTTTACGAACTTTTTCGGAGACAAATGAAACTGATGGATCAGGTGGTGAGGAAGGGTTGGTATTGATGTTTTTTTAATTGTTCTTTTCTTTTTGCTCTTCTTCTGGCTTGTTGTTTTGGAACTCGCCCGGTCGCTTAAGATATATTATGATAGCGTTGATCGAACTGTGGATTCAGGTTAAGCATTGAGGGTCTTCTGTTGGGTAAGGACGAGCAGACAAAACTAGAGAGGAAGAATTAACATCCAGTTTCGGGTTCTTAACCATGTCACTAGGAAGTGCTCTAGTTATTCGATCGGTGATGGCCTTCAAGACCATGTCAATTTTGTTGGTCATCTCGCTTTGTTGTTGTTTGAAATCGGCTTCAAACTTAGATAATCTAGCGTCTTGAGATGCCATAAAGTTGGACACCAATCCTTCGAGATTTGATTGACTGTTAAAATTTTGAGGACTGTTGTTGAAGGGACGGCTCAGGAACGAACCGTTTGTGAGGTAGGTTTAAAAAATTATTTTGAGAGTTTTAGGGTTGTCTCCACCTAAGGTTTGGGTGACTTTTCCATGATGTATTGTAGGTGTCACCAAGATTGTTTTGCTCAGGTTTAAAAGTAAACCACTTACCTCCTGCTTCGTCAGTACGCAAGGACGCATAATCAACAAAAGCTTGCACGGGATTTTCCATGCAATACTGAGTGTCGTGGGGACCACTGCAAATTTCACATGAAGAAGAGATCTTATTTACTTGAACGTATTTCTTAGGAGCAAGATGAGCTTTCATCAGGCGTTGGACTTGATTTTCTAGCTCGATGAGGCGATGGTCGGATGTACTCGGGACATCTTCAGGCAAAGAGATTGCCATGGCCGGCTTAGCAAAGTTCGTTGGGTCGTTCCAACATTCGTTGTCATAGAGGGTAGGTCCTCTAATAGTTCCCATGATTCTTCGGTGTTTCTGTCACGAAGCTTACCACCAACCGATTGATCGATGGTTCGTATTGTGGCGGGATTGACATGGTCATAAAAGATTTGAACTTGGAGCCAAAGATCGATGCCATGATGAGGGAATTTTTAGAGTAAGTCCTTGAAACGAGTCCATGCTTTAGAGAGAGATTCCCCTTGATGTTGTTGGAACATAAGGATGTCATTACGAAGTTTTGCAGTCCTTCCCCGTGGAATGAATTGAGCAAGGAAACGAGTAGTAAGATCCTCCCATGTGGAGATGGATCCTGCTAGAAGATGTTCAAGCCAATTGCTAGCTTGATCGCGAAGAGAAAATTAAAATAAACGCAGGTGCGTTCTTTCCCTGTTGTCACCGTTAAGGTCAAGTGAGTCCACTAGTTTTAGAAAATCCTTAAGGTGTTAGTTTGGATCTTCAGACCAAAGTCCGTGGAATGAGCATCCGTTTTGCACCAACCGGATGGTGTCGGATCGAAGAGGCACCACATTGTTCCATTCGGGGAGCTCAATGTTGTTCCTATAGCCCTCGTGGCTAGGTTTGGAGTAATCTCCAAGAGTACGGATAGGATTTTCGTCTCCCATAGAGGTCAACGAAAAGATTTACAAAACAAATAACACAAAGAAAGATAGAGTACAAGAAATCTAATATACTAAAAATAAAATCTCACTTGATATGAATCAAGCGAGTAGACTTAAGTTAAACAATGGTCGAAACCTAACTATTCCTCGGCAACGACGCCAAAAACTTGATGCGGTTGTCGTTAGACTTCAACAAGAAGTTTTACAACTCCCTAGGCAGTGCACCTAATCGTTGCAGTGTAGTATAGGCAAGACTCGAGGGTTGTTATCGTTCTCTAGGGGAATAGGTTGGGAAGGCTCGATCAAGATCTAACAGAGGTCTACGGGGTTGAGAGAAGATTCTTTTTGTATTTTTATTTTATAGAAAGTAGGTAAAATCATATGGTTTGAGAGGTTGGTTTGTTTTATCTAATTAAACTAAATTATAATCTAAACTAATTTGGTGGTAACTTATATGGTAAACGAACGTATTTACTTAATCATGCACTACTCCTCAGATTGCTTCTCCTAATCATGTTGCTTTGTCACACTTGTGATGATCTGTGTAAGTATTTCCTAAGTCATGAACGAATTACACGAACCCACCATCTACATAATATTCCGTTAGGGCAACGCACAAGTAAGGTAGTATAAAGACTATTACAAGGCCCCTAAAAGTATATTAAATGGAACTGAAATATCTTAAGAGGGATCAACCATATTAGGGGTAATGTAGTATGAAGACTGTTACCTATGGTACCCTTTCTACACACTCGCGTTTCCCTAGACGTCTATGTCAATTTAATATCTTATGGCTAGTTTTATAAAGCCTAACGCGCACATCCATTACAAAAATCAACATTAAAAGGATCTACAATCTAAGTTTCGTAAAGAACACAAATCAATCAAATAATACATAGACATATTGAAAGATTGAAGGGATAGATGAACTTTACTTGATTAAAACATGGATTAAAGACTGTTACAATAGGGTTTTGAGGCCCTAAAGACGGCCTAAAAAGCTGCCAAACTTGAATATAAAAGTTAGGGTTCGTCTCCCAAAAGTTACACACTTAAAACCCTAAAATAGGTTTTGTATATATAGGAAAAGCGGTGCGACGGCGTCGTGTTATAGTCGTGACGCCGTCGCCACGGTGAATCTTCTAGATCCACTTTAAGTCAGCTACGTTTTGACGCCGTCGCTTTATAAATCGTGACGCTGTCGCTTGTAATTCGCAACGCCGTATCCACGCTCTGTATGCACGATTTCTTCAAAGGATTTGGTGTAGAGTTATAGTCTTGTCCGTTTCTTCTCCAAATGAGCCCAAGTCACATGTATTTCCTCCAAATGCCATCCAAGTGCTAAAAACATGAAAACAAACGATTAAGCACATAATCTGGGCATATTTATATGATTTAGGGGGTTAAATGACCTCGAAAAAGTATATAAAATGACACCTCATCAATCAGATATGTCAAAATTATTTTGATAGTCAAAAACATTTTATTACAACTGATTCCATGTTTATTATGTTTCTATGAGACAAAATAACAATATTTCATTGTCTATGTTTTTTATATTTTTACTTTTAATTTTAACAAAACAATATTGTGAAGCAAATCTTATGGCTAGATACCATAAGGCCCATAAACTATATTTTTAGCAAACCAAAAATTACGAGGGTCAGAATGTATCTTATCGAGTAATATACCATTTTCTTCTTCGACTATGACGACTTCGAGATCTATTACTCCATAGATCTAAGAACCCACGACAAGTATTTTAAGGTATTGTTGATATAATTTTAGATCCAATAAATGATTGATCTAAAGGAAATAATATTTTAAAAATTAACATTTATTTATCCAATAAAATGAAATCCTTCTTTGTAGTTTTCAAAATAAATTTGATCGATTTTAAGATTTTTAAAATACAGTATATTTTAAAAAATTTGATAATCTGCTCTTGATGCCAATTGTGGAAAACTAGAAGTGGGGTTGAATAGTTTAACCTAATAAAATTTGATTTTAAATTTATTTGTGTTAAGTATTGAGAGAATATTCAGATCTAGATATGGATAATGATCTGTACATATATAAAGATTGAATACAAAAATTTAATGTGGAGGGTTCATAGTTTGTAACCAAAGCTTTGTAAAGTGTACAATTCCAAGTGAATAAATGCCTTAATCGATGGTGAATTGTTGTAATTTAAGATTAAAAAAAATGTACAAATCCATGTGAAAACCATTATTATTATTATTATTATATAAAGATTAAAAGTTTGAAAAAACAAAAGGACTGTATTAAATAAATCATTTTATAACTTATAACTAAAAAGTAACCGTTCTAGTAAAAGTTGTGAAATCACGAGTCTCATTTTCTCCCTCCAAAAACCATTTTGATCTCCCATCACTTCGTGCATATATATATTCACCACACCCCCTTTTAACAATATGACACACTTTTGAGTCGTGCTTTAATTTGCTAGCATGTGAGCCCATATGTGCACCAACCATACAAAATTACAAATACCTTCAAAGTATACCCCTTATATATCTTTATTATATGATTATATAACTAAATTTATTTCTTGGTACAGGTAAAAAGAATGGGTCACCATAAACGCCTGTTGAGTTGGATCTGTGTATGCTTGGCAGCAATGGCGATCGGGATATTGCCATATTAACCATAAATGTTCGAAAGCCTCTAATGATGGTGGTTTCGATAGCAATGGTAGTAGTTGTAAACTATTCAATTTTCAATTGAATAAGGCTCATCCAATGGTGGATGCTCAGAGTTTAAGCAAGAGAAGTTGCATAAAGGTAAGTCTGTTACTTAGTTATCAAATTGGGTGGGACGGGAAAGTTGGTTAACGGGTCAAAACATAAAAAAAGGGTTGGGTCAAGAAAAACCGCAAAATTTTAATTTTCTTTTTGTTGCTTGATAATTATGTTATTAATGTTAGGTACGATTAGAAAATATTATTATCATGACATTTCTAAAGGTTTTGGTATGCTCAAAGTAGACTTTAACTTTAAGTATTCTTTTAAATTTTGTGTGAAGGTTCACAAACAAGGAAACAAGGTTGGAAGGGCGGTTGATCTCTCAAAAATATCGAATTATGATGAGTTATTTCGTGAGTTAGAGTCGCTATTTCATATGGAAGGCATCTTAATCAACCATGATGGTGCATGGCGGCTTTTGTATATGGATGAAGAGAATGACATGATGTTTGTCGGTGATGATCCATGGGAGTAAGTCACGCAACACTCGAGTAGTTTAATTTTCTATATAAAATTTAGCGAGTTTTTGGGATGGCATACAAGTCATTGTCCCGTTATACTTTTAGTCGAAGAAAGTACTAATTTAAACATGATATCCAATATTTGATGCAATGAGTTTGCAAGGATGGCAACAAAGATTCACATATACACCAAGGAAGAAGTGGAGAAACTGATGAGTGGTGGTGTGATTAGCGACGACACCAGTTGCTTAGAGGAAGCACCGGTGATGGTGGATACAGCCAAATCGTCACCATCAGGCGTACGTGAATAAATCACCATTGACCACCGCTAAAATGGTGGTTGTTTAGAGTATATGTTTTATGTTTATGTTTTAAGCAAATTATGGAAGCTTTAGCAGTTGCAGCCGTGTGACAGGTAAAGTTGTAGACTTTGGTTTTCTAACGCACCATTATAAAGCACATATTAAAAGTATGTCCCAACTGTTGTTTCTTGGCACAAACTCATAAACAAAGATGGTTAAATGTTCATGTGTATATCTGCTGAACTCGCAGATAGATCACTAGCCTTTGAGGGTTGTAGATTAAGCTACATTGTTAGTTATTCACGGTTTACAAACATATGTATCATTCAGCTTATTATCTAAAAGCAATACTATATTTGCATGGCGTGTGCTCGGTTGTTATATAGATTGTTTGGGGATGACGAAACAACTAGACACGGTGATGTTTTTCAGTTATAAAAAAACCAAAAGCCTCTTATGATCAATGCTATTTATGATAGAGTTACAATGCTATATACTTAGGTTAAAATGACAAAGTGACAAATTTTTTAGACTGAGATTGATCCTTATAGAACAAGATTCATGCATCGTACCAACCCCGACTTCAAGAACAAGTTCGATGCTTAACATAAGTAAAACTTTAATTTTTCCTAAAAAACAAGCCTGGTGCATCACACAGGTATGAATGCCTCATTATTTACATATAGATCTATGCAAATAATAAATAAACTAGTGTGTAGGAAACTAGAAGGGGGGGGGGTTGAATAGTTTACCGGTTAATTATTTGTTTTAAGACTTTGCTTATAAAATGGTTTGATTCGAGTTGTATGTCAATCAATCAACAATATGAATCACAACTAAACTATATAATGTAATGAACTAATAGACAATAACAATATAAAGAGATAAGGAAAGAAACGATCAAACCAAGACACCAAGATTTATAGTGGTACGACTACGAAGCACCTTTTCGCCCTACTCCACTCCCCGAGTACTCCACTCGAGATTTCACTATGTCAACAAGCTCCCTTTAGGCGGAGAAAACCGTTTACACGTCGCTTACTTTCTTTTCCGACACTAAGCTAGATGTCGAGTCCTAATCTTAGCTAGAACCAATCTAAGACTTCACTAAGTCTTTACACCACTCACAAGATATATACTCTTGGATTGACACACAATCCGAGTTCACCACAATACACAATTTATCACTATTGGATCTACACACAATCTAATTACTACCAAATCACCACAAAAAAATATAAATAAATTTGTGATCTTGAGAAGAGAAAAAATCACTTGAAAACAATAACGTTTCTAGATGAATACGATTAATTTTTTCTCTTGCACTTGATTAGAAGAAGGTAGGAAGAGGGAATTAATCACTTGAAACGAGATCAAAAGTGTAAGTGATCAAGATATTTGTTTCGAGAAAAGAAAGAAGAAAAAGAGAAAAGTAGATCTGAGAAAATCATAGGCAAGAGGTATATTTTCAGATGGGTTGGCCCAGTATTTATTAGAGTCAAAAAGAGTCGTTACCCAGCTGGCGGTCCCAGCTATCCAAATCGTTTAGGGGTTGCCAGGCCTATAAAGGTGGTCGCCTGTAGAGTATCGGCACCACATATTGTACTTTTAGTGAGAAGTGTATCACTTTTTGAAACCTTCCATTTTTGGGCGAAATCTGAATTTCAAATTTATTGTTATTAATAAAACAGATTTTCTTTTATGAATAAGTATTTTGTGTATATATTTTTGTAAATACCTTTTGTAAAATGTAATGTTTAAAAAAATATTTTCTTCTTCACTAACATGTTTTAATCGATTTGTTTACCATACATAAGTGATTATTCTTAGAAATAGAATTTACGAATAGTAATTTATAAACGTTTAATTTATCAGTAAAGTTTTATGCATATTGTTATTATCAAAACATGAAGGTCAAAAAATATAAAATAATTTTAAGACATATTTGTATCAACTGGTGTGTGCTTAAATACACATTACCCTGTTCCATCAAATCCGACTTAAATACCAAAAACGTAATCAAAAATACATTGTGATATGTATTGTTTTCGCTTATATTGTGCAGAAACAGATATCCGACAAAAGACGAAAAAATCAAGACCAAAAACGCACAAAACCGAGCACACGGAATGGAAGAGCAAAAAAGACAAAGTTAAATCGATAGCCAAAGTAAACAAAGTCAGTCAAAGTCAAAGCAAAACAGAAAAAATGTTAAACGGGGCCCACCCAAAACCTTCGTAATAGGCCGTCAGCCCATTTAAACATTACATGAAGACCATAAGCCTAAATCCATAAAAAAGGCCCAATTTCCCTTTTAATTATACTTCGACCAAAACCCTATATAAGCCCAAATCCCACTAACGGTTGTTTAGGCCCCATACATTTAACCTTTAATTGTTGTTAGTACATAGACGGCCCTATGTAACAATAACATTATATAATGTAGGACTGCCAACCCTCAAAACCTATTATACACCACAAGGACCATTACTGCGAACAAATGATACACGTTGAGGGACTCTTTTTGCCAACTTCCCAAAGTTTTCTCCCCTGTCACACACTTAAACAATTCCCGCCAAACACAAACCTGACCCACTGTTCATTATCCCTGTCCCCCCTCCTCGAACACTGTTCACTCCACAACAAAAACTTCATTCTCAGTCATAACCCCACCCCATAAACATACAAAGACACCATGGCAATCCCCCCTCACCCCATTGGATATGAAAATTGAAGGCTGTGATCATATGACTTTGGGACCAAGCAAAACCAATGGCCAAGATTACTTTGAAGCTCCCTCTCACACAACAAACACAACCGTTGATTTACTCTCTATGAAGAAACACAAGTGAAGCATGAAGACCTAGTATAAATATAGGAATTATAGCTCATTTGTAATTGTCGAATTTTTGTGTTAAGAGTCAAAAACTTGTAAACCAAAGTTTGTACCATTTCAATATATTGTCTTTTTAATTACATTGTCATTTAAATTTCAGTCATTTAAATACTTGCATTTTACTTCTTGTCATTTTTAAGCTTTCCTTTAAATACTTGCTATTTACTTTTACTTGTCTTTAAAAACTGTTCATTAAGCTTTTTTATAAGTTTTTAAGTGATTAAAAGCCTATAAAAAGCTTGTTTAAGTTTTCTGTTAAAAAAATCAAAAATCCAAAAAAAAATCAAGAAATTGTCAATAATCAAAAGGATCACGGTGAATTAAGGATGACCTTGGTTTAGAGCTTATGGTAAGCACTTAGGACTGGTTTATAAGCTTTGGAAAGCTTATTGTTTAGCCAGAAGCAAATGACCCTTTGTAAGTTCTCTTTTTTCCATTTTTTGCATTTCACTATTCATGTGCTTATTTTATGCTTATTGCTGCTTATTGATGCTTATTTAAGTTATTTATGCATGAGTGTGCTTGTTGTTTGATTATTTTGTCCCTTGTTCAAGTTTCTATTCAATTCTGTCCTTATTTACCTTATAACTGCTTATATTTAAATTGCTTATTCTAGTGCTTATCCTTGTGTTTTTCTTGCTGCTATTTGCTTATTTGTCATTGCTTATTATCTGTCTTTAAGTTTCATTCTTTAAATCTTTGTTAAATAGCTTAAATTTTGAGTTTTAATTTTTAAAGGGGTGTTTGGCACAAGGTGCCAAAACGGGTCAAAAGAGGTTTAAATACCATTGGGTCACCAAACCAACTTTTACAAGCATTTTTAAGTCATTTTCAATATGTTTTACAAGAATTTTAAGTTTAAAAATGGTTTTTAAGTCTTTTCTATAAGTCCCTTTGAAAGTGCTGGACCAAAACAGTTCATAGAGCTTATTGGCTTAAGGCTTTCTAAACCAACTTTTTGAACTAGTTTTTGTGTTGTTTTTAAGTCCCTAATGCACTAGTAAAGTCCTCTTTTAGTTTACCTTGGTTTAAATCAAATCTGTCAAGTTATTTTTTGTAAGTTTCTTTTCCTTTTAACAGCCTTTTTCATTTACAAATTTAAGTGACTTAAACTTGTTCTTAGCTTTTAAATTTTTGTGCTCAAGCTCTTTAGCTGTCCAACTCAATCTGTTTTTACTTATATTTTATTTTTAAGCTTATTACCTTGCTTATTTTTAGGCTGCTTATGCCCCTTGTCTTTTAACTGGATAACCAAATCAGCACACCATGTGCAAACAGCCTACTTTTCAGCCCCTTTTTCATAGCTTATTTTTATTTCAAACTTTGTTTTCTTTGTTGATATGTGTAGCCATTAAGCCCCTATTTAAGCTCATATAAGTCTCATGCCCATAAGGATCTGTTTGGTGCTTAAAAATTAAGCCCAAACCTTGTCCCCTAGGCTGCCCTGCACCTAATTTGTGGCTTATAGCTTATTTTGACTTTCTGGCTTATTTGCTTGTTATTCCTTGCTTATTTTTGATCTTATTGCTTATTTAGGTAGGATAGATTATCTGTTTTTGCTTCTTTTCATTTTTTATTAGCTTATTTAGCTTAAAAAGCCTTAACAGTTTGGCTAATAAAAATAACTTAGTGTAATAAGCTCACAGCCACTTTTTGATTGCTTATTTTCCTGCTTATTTTTAAGTTACAACAAAGTTTCTTTTTTTAAAGTTGCTTAATTTTTCATAGTTTATAAGTTTTAAAAAAAAGAAAAAAAAAGTTTTTATAAAAAGAAGAGGCCCAAGCTCGAACCCTGGACCTCCCCCTTTGCACACACGACACACCACAAGCACACACTAACCACTTTGCTACAATAGCTCATCCATTCACATTTTGCTCTATTAAATCTTTATAATCACTTTTTCCTTTTTTGATTTATAAGCATCTTCGGCTTATTCCAGCTTATTTCAATTAAGCTGGGTGTCCCATTTTAATTTTCTTAGATAGCGCGTAGCTTAAACTATTTTCTATATTTTTTTTAGAATTTTCAAAAATAGTTTAGTATTTTTTATCATTTATTTTCTTTAAAACTGTTTTTTAATTATTAAAAATTAAATAAAAATCAAAAAAATATAATACTTTTTTAGAAAAATTTATTTTATCATTTTGCATCTTGGAAAATTATTTTTGCTTTCGTAGGGTCGTTTTTGCAAAATTTGAGTTTTTAAAGAACGGGTTTCGAACCCCGTTCTCGGTTTCTCTGTTTTTCAACTTTAGAAGTTTTCGTTTTAGGATTTTCTTTAACTTTTCTTTTAATTAAGTCATTTAGGATTATAAAAACTAAAAAAATCATTTTAGGTTTTAAATTTGATAATTTAGTTTTTTTAAGTCGCGTTTTTACGTTTTCGTCCTCGTTTTTAAATTTAATCCCTTCCTAGCTTTTGTTTTTAGGTTTTCTTTACTCGTTTTTAAATTTTAATTGTAGAATTAGTTTCCAAATCCAAAAATCTTCTTAATCTCATTCAAACGCGCGATCACAAACGTTCTCGATTTTCAATTTGCACCTCGACGGGATTACGACTCCGGGTAGGTTTTGAGAGATTGTGCTTTGGATAAAAGCGAATTTTTTAAAAGCCTCTTGGAATACTTACTATTGATAAAATCCTTATATTTATATATATTTATTATCTATTTATATATACGTGTTCGGGTCGAATCACAGACTCTCGCATCTTAATTTCGGTACTATAAACGATCTTTCCAAACATGACTTGGTTGATGGTCTTCCGAAGTTCAAATACGGCAAAGATCACATTTATTCTGCATGTGAGAGGGGAAAGAGCAAGAAAGCTTCTCATCTACCTAAATTGGTTCCAAGTTCTCTTTCCATGTTAGAATTGCTTCATATGGATTTATGCCGTCTAATGAGGGTGGCTTCGATCAATAGAAAGAAGTATATTCTTGTGATCGTGAATGATTATTCTTGATTCACATGGGTATATTTTATTCATTCAAAAGATGAAACCCCTGAAATAATAAAGAAGTTCATTACTCAGATTCAGTTGAATTACGATGCTAAAATTCACAAGATTCTAACTGACAACGGTACTAAATTCAAAAATGCTACTCTTAAGCCTCATTATAAAAAGTTAGGCATTATACAACAATTTTCAACTGCTCGAATGCCTCAACAAAATGGTGTTGTTGAACGACGCAATCATACTCTCGTCGAGGCTGCACGCGTAATGCTTATCTTTTTCCGATTACCAGAATTTCTTTGGGCCGAGGCTGTTTCTACTGCTTGCTTTACCCAAAATCGATCGATAATTTATACAAGGCACAACAAAACACTATACGAACTTCTTCATGGCAGAAAACCAAATGTGGAGTATTTTCATGTGTTTGGTTCCTTGTGTTATCCAACAAATGATCGAGATGACCTTGGGAAGATGAAACCAAAAGCAGACATTGGTATCTTTATTGGATATTCGGAAACATCCAGAGGGTTTTGAATTTATAATCGTCGTACCAAAAAGATTATGGAAACCATCCATGTCAAGTTTGACGAGCTCACTGCTATGGCTTCGGAACATGACAATTTAGAACCCGTTTCACAACGATTTATTAATGGTGATTCATCAGCAGAATCAATGAATACTCTGTCCAAACAAGATTTGAATAATTTGTTCACACTAATGTATGATGAATACTTTGAGAAGAAGTCTTCTGATATGCCTATCAATTCCGCTGCACAACAAGTTCATAATCAATAAGACTCGTCTTTGACATCTTCAATTGATATTAAAGCACACAAAGCTCCTCCCATTGTAACTACATCCAAAGAACAAACTTCTCCAATCTCTTTGACTGTGGCTGATGAATTCTATCAAGAAGACTCAGCAGAACTTAATGGTAATGCGTTGCTAACTTCGTATGATGTTCTAGACTTTTTTGAAGCTAAATCATCAACAAATCTAGACCCGTCAAATATGCATGAGTTCCACCAAGTACAACTCTCAACACACATTTAGACAAAAGCACATCCTTTGGAACAAGTAATTGGTGACCCATCCAAACCTGTGATGACTCGACATCGACTTCAAACTGATCCTGAAGTATGTATGTATGCTTTAACCATCAGCACCATTGAACCAAAGAATATCAAAGAAGCCATGTCTGATCATAGCTGGATAGAATCAATGCAAGATGAGTTACATCAATTCAAAAGACTAGATGTATGGGAATTAGTTCCTAGACCAGATGAAAAAAATATAATTGCTGTCAAATGGCTATGGAAGAGTAAAAGTGATGTAGAAAATATTGTCATTCAAAACAATTCTCGTCTTGTTGCGAAGGGTTACAAGCAGGAAGAAGGCATTGATTTTGAGAAATCATTTGCTCCAGTTGCTCGTCGAAGCTGTCCCAATATTCATTGCTTTTGCTGCACACAAAAACATCACAATCTTTCAAATGGATGTTAAGACTGTATTTCTTAATGGTCCATTGAAAGAGGAGGTTTATGTTAGCCAACCTGATGGTTTTGTCAATCCAGACTTTCTAGATCATGTCTACAGGTTGAAGAAAGCAGTCCCAAACAAGCTCTACGAGCATGGTATGACAAATTATCTTCTTTTCTGATTAAACACCATTTTACTAAAGTTATTGTTGACCCGACTTTGTTTACACGACGTCACGAGGGAGACATATTACTTGTTCAAGTGTATGTCGATGACATCATTTTTGGTTCCACAAATCCAAATTTTTCAAAATGATTTTCAAATCTTGTGAAACATAATTTTGAAATGTCTATGATGGGTGAACTCAAGTTCTTTCTTGGACTCCAAGTTCATCAATCACCACGTGGCGTATTCATAAGTCAGTCACAATATGCTATTGAGCTTTTACAGAAACATGGTATGGATGAATGTGTCTCTATGAGCACACCTATAGCCACTAAGAAACTAGATGCTAATTTACAAGGCACTCTAACTAATCAAACGACTTATCGTCAAATGATTGGAGGGCTTATGTATCTAACAGCCAGTCAGCCTAATATTGCTTTTGCCACCTTTGTTTGTGCTCGTTATCAAGCACGTCCTATGGTCAAACACCTCAAAGAGGTTAAACGGATCTTTCAGTACCAAAGACAGTCCTATAACATGGGATTATGGTATCTAAAGGATTTCGGATTTGAACTAATTGCATATTTAGATGCAGACCTTGTAGGATGTAAAGACGATTGTAAAAGCACTTCAGGAGGCATACAATTTCTAGGTGAAAAGCTTGTGAGTTAGTGTTCAGAAAATCAAGATTGTACTATAATGTCATCTACTGAAGTTGAATATGTGTCATTGTCTGCATGTTGTGCATAAGTCATTTGAATGCGTACACAACTACTGGACTATGGATACAAGTATAACAGAATAACGATGTATTGCGATTCAAAGAGCGATATTGGTATTTCATGTAATCCGGTTCAACATTCACGTACAAAACACATAGATACCCGGTATCATTTTATTAAAGAACATGTTGAAAAGGGTATGGTGGAATTATACTTTGTCGGAACTGAATACCAACTTGTGGATCTATTTACTAAAGCTCTTCCCAAAGAACGCTTTGAGTACTTAGTTCATCGCATTGGTATGAGATGTATGACTCCAACTCAGTTGGAAAGTCTGTCAGTTATCTTCTTGAAAGAAAAGATCATACATCAAAACTTGTAAATAAATTTTTCAAAAACCAAATAAAAATTGACAAATCTAAAAATCCAAAAAGATTTTATTCATGTTTTTCAAAATTCAAAAATCAAATAAAAAAATAAAAAATGAGAAAAATCAAAAACCTAATTTAAACAAAATTCACATATCTTTCATCTTATTCAGCTTCATGATTCGATATTTTCATCTAACATACTTTCATGTGTTCAAAGTGGATCATGATCTGGGGGGGAGTAATTCTTGTCAAAACATGTGTTTTTGTAATTTTCATTCACGTATATCACTTGAATTTTAAATTCACATGTGCTTTCAAAATCTAATAAAAACAGTCATCTCTCGAATTCTTAAGAGTTTTTATAAAACGGGTATACTTTCGAGGGGGAGTTTTTCATTATTCAGAAAATATGGACTTTGAAAAAGGATCATTCAAGGTCTAACTTTGAAAAGGGATCATATTCCAAGGGGGAGTGTTTGAAAATTTTGGTAACAAAATTCAGTAACAAAAACTACAAGGATCAAAATTGTCATTTTTCAATCCTAAAATCGGAAAGAACTCTAGGGGCTAAAACTGTCAAATTCCAAACCTGTAAATTCGGATAGTATAAATAGGATTTAAATTTCATTTCTTATTTTTCTTTATACCGAATTTCAAACCGATAAAGAAGAAAATCAAGATTTTTGATCTTTGAGTTCATTGACAATGATTATTACTTTCTTCTTGTATCAAACGTAAGTGATTCAGGGTTTAACAGGTTTTGGAAATGGCTTTTATGATGTTCTTAGTGCCAAGATCAAACTCAGTAAAAATTAGGGTTACCGAGTTTAGGGTTTTAGCAATTGATGATAGATTTAGGATTGTTGTTGCTTAAAATGATGTTTGTGTGTAGTTAATTGTATAAATTAATGTGTAATGACCAAAAATGACAAACTCGACACGAACAACAAACTCGGTAGGATTCCGAATTTGATAAATTCAGTATAACATGGTCTTACAACGATTAAACTAGATGTTAAG
The DNA here is from genome assembly GCA_026074375.1 of Tanacetum coccineum. Lineage (NCBI taxonomy): Eukaryota > Viridiplantae > Streptophyta > Magnoliopsida > Asterales > Asteraceae > Tanacetum > Tanacetum coccineum. The sequence continues at coordinate 18,752 of BQNB010124936.1, forward strand.
AGTTTAAAAATGGCTAAGACAATTGAGATTGCTGAAACACTTGACTGAAAATTCATTTTTGACAAGTTTGATTTCAAATGATCAAACTCGGAAGAGTCAAAATCGGTAGTCAACAATTAAAAATTCAAACTCAGTAGTTGAATTTGAAAAAGTCAAAATTTAATTTCAAAAGTGTTGAATTTGTTGCTACGTGCATAAGATTTGTCGGGAAAGGCTTATGAGACTTAGTGTGTTTTAATGATAATGGTCTGAATGTATTGTTTAGAGCTTAAATGTCTGTATCACGATCAGTTTCTGTTATCCTAAATATTAACCACTCACAACAATAAGCAACACAATAATAAGGCAAATAGAATAAGCTACAAAAGAGAAAAAGAGAAAGGAAACATGGAAGATTAGATTAAAGAAATAAAGGAGGTGGAGGGTTCACACATATGTTACACACACATATGAATGACCAACACCCTCTCCATGTGTGAAGAGGGTCCTATTTATAGTACCATTTCCCTAGATGGCGTATGGACTATCTTGGGCTTTGAGACCGATACATGGACAATATTAGCTTAAAGTCCAAGCCCGTTAATCCCGACTAGCCTATTACATAACAACACTAACTACGACTAAGACGACTGATAACATTCTTGTTCGTCTTATATAAAAATAAGGCTACCAATCACCCCCAAAGCTGAGGTCTTCTTTGATCTCCCCAACGTAGACATTCTTGATGGAGGTTATCTTGATTTGACTTTATCTTCCCCAATGTTGAAGATATGACGTTTGAGCTTTGCCTTCTTTAGTCTTGTCTTTGTCTTTTCTTATTTGTAATGGCTTTGTTGATTCATGCTTTAGACGATCGATAACAATCTTTCGATGTCATTTATGTGATTATGATCTTGAGCCTTCATCTTTTGACTTTGAGTTCTTGAGATCTTTCATCTTGCATCATCTCCTTGACTTGAATCATCTTGATTTGACTTTCTTGATCAACTTGTGCTATTGACCGACATACTCATACTTATTGCATTCTTGTTTGACTTATATGAACATAAGGCTAACAATCTCCCAAAAATATGATTCTTGATTTGACTTTGAAGATCTTTGAGG
>BQNB010124937.1:1980-19855 GCA_026074375.1 Tanacetum coccineum
GGTTTAATAAGCTTCTAAGGGGAAGGCTTTTAGAGTTTACAGGTTAAGTCGAATTACGAGTTCTTAGGGGTGGATTCCGGGGGCGGAATACCACAGGTAGTAACTCTTCTGTGTGAGCGCCGAGCTTTGTTGAAAGTCAGTGGAGTTAAATTGTAATACGGTTAATAGTCCACCATAAGGATTATACTAGGAATAGTATCGATGCGTGGATTCGTAACTGGACGTACGAAAGGACTAAACCCCCCTTCTCGAACCAGTATATATCGTGGTGTCTCTTCTTCTCTCTATCTACTTATTGTCCACTTTGCAAAGTAGATTAACACACCACTCAGCTCTTTCAAGACTTGAAGTTTTATAAACTTCAAAGAAGTCAAAAAAAGGGTATTCATCCCACCCCCTTTATGGTTCCACACTTTGGTTGAAAATGGATTCATTCAAAGTAAGAGTGATTATTCTTTGTTTACCAAGTCTGATTCTGGTATGTTTCTTGCATTGCTTATTTATGTTGATGATATCATTATTACTGGAAACAGTTTGGTTCATATTGAGGAATTTTAAAGTTTTTTGAAAACTAAGTTTCAGATAAAAGATTTGGGAAAATTAAAATATTTTTTGGGTATTGAACTTATTGAAACTAATCAAGGATTATGGTTGAGTCAAAGGAAATATTGCCTTGATCTTTTGTCAGATTTTGGTTTACTTGTCTGCAAACCTTTTGATGTTCCTCTTGAACAAAATTTGAAGATTTCTAATGAACCAACTACTAGTGATCCAGTAATTAATAGAATAACTAAATATCAAAAGTTAATTGGGAAACTTATTTACTTAACTGACACTAAGCCTGATATATCTTATGTTGTACACTACCTTAGTCAGTTTATGCATAAGCCTCTCAAGTCTCACCTTAAGGTTTTGAGATACTTGAAAGGATCTCCAGGTTAGGAGTTCACAATGTCAGATGTCTCAAAGTTTCTCTTGAGACTACTGTTTGTGAATGCTCTAACTGGGCCAAAGTGTCCTGCTATCTAGAAGTTCATTACTGGAAGTCTTGCTATATTATAAATTGTTCATTAGTTTCTTGGAAAAGCAAAAAATCAAAATACCCTTTCTAAGTCAACAGCTGAAGCTGAATACAAAGCAATGGCTTCAGCTACTTCAAAAACTATTTAAAAGAGCCTGGAAAACCAAAGGAAGTGATTTATTCGAACTCAAAGATCATTCAAGTTATCAAGACGTACTGGGAATTGGGTCATGAACACAAGTTTATCACAGAGATAGTTGCAAGAAGAGCTAATGAGTGCATTGTGTCGATTACCGAGCCTGATTACAAGAATCTCAATAAGAATGATATTGAGGACATGTATTTGCTGATTATGAATGGCAAGGTACCTGACTATGCAGAAACAGGGTTGCTATGGTCTTTATCAGTATTCATCAGAAGTTCAGTGATATGGGAAAGAGTGCATGATTTTCAACTTGGAATTGAAAGTTATCAACAGAAAGTTAATCTCACTGCACCAACAATATCTTTCCCAGGAGTTGAAAAACACAAAATGTTCTCCATCATCTATGAGCCCGTGCATGGAATCATATACAAGAATAGCAAGAAAGATAAAATGGTGATGAGACATTCAGAGATTCATAAGTTTTGTGATGCAACGCTAAACAGAGTATTAGAAGGATTAAGGAGTTACAATAATGATGTTAAGTATGGATATATTCAAAGAGATCTCACCAATGAAGAAGTTGAGTATCTGAAATTGTTTGAAGAAGAGATTGAAGTAAGATTGAAGTATCGAAATTAGATGAGAAGATGAGAGATGTATGTGAATGGAAGACCACTTGGACTACGAAGAGAACGCCCAGAATAATCGACCCTTATGGGGAGATTGTTAGGTTCATAAAAAGTGTCGATTATGTGATTTAGTTATTAGTCTTTATTTTGTTTAGAATAAATTAGTTTGTAATAAGGTATATTATGTTAAAAGTAAGAAATAGCATAGTTTCTAAAGAATAAGGACTAGAAGTGAAACATTAGAAAAATAAAGGAAGGGAAGCCTCCTTCCTTCTCCTATAAATACCCCTTCTAATCATCATTAGAAGGTAATGCCTTGTAATAAACTTTTCCTTTTTCCCTCCATTTTAATAACATTTGAATATTTGAATATTTGTCATCCTCTACTATTCTCTCCAAGCTTTCATGGTTGATTATGTATGATTTAAGATAAACAAGACCTAACACTAAGTAACAAAGAAGAGATCAGTTCATCATATCGGCAAGTTGGTTTAGAAGCTTTTGAAGTGAGGTGTTTTTAGGAGCATACTTAATATTTATATCAGGTTGTTGTGGACTTAAGATATGTTAAGATCACGTTACTACAAAAATCATGATAAGGTGTGTTGGATTAGGCTACTATAGAAATTAAGAAAAAGGTATGCTTTGATCAGATTATCACAAAAGTGTGTTTCGATTAGACCATGCGACTGAAGTAACATGATGTATTTGGAGCTGACAGGAACGTGTATAGATGTGTTTGGTTTAGGTTGTTGCAGATATTACTTTTGTGAAAGACAATTGTCTTGATCGGCGGATATCATTGACAACAAAATAGGCAGAAGTGTAAGGAAACTGCGTTCAGGTTTGAATGGTCTTCCACAGCCCAAGAATTAGTATGTGATAGCTGTCCAATATGCTCTTGAAGATGATGAAGAACCAAAGGAGGCGATGGAAGAGGATGTTTGACAGATTATTAGTAATGTAAATAAATATCCTAGAAAAATTTGATTGTTGTTCGATTATGATTATAGTCATAAATCATGTATGCACTTTTTTATTGTTTATGTTATATAAGTAAGCAGATGTTTATTGCCTATATTATCCAAAAGCCACATACCAAACTATAATTTGACGTCACAATTTAGTACTTTGATAGAGATTTTTTAAGATCTTCCTTTACTGATGTATTAAAATCTCATACACCAAAAATGTTAAACGAAAAAAAATGTAGCTAATATTTTATAAGACAAAACGAGTATTAACATTTGATAATCATAAGTCATAACTTAGGCCGTCATTTTCATGAAACATTCTTATAATTATGTGCATGGTATGTAATAATGTGTAGATTTGCATAATTCTACGACGCTTATTAAGAAAATGATATCATAATAAGATTTTAAGATTCCGATTTTACGACCTCGATCTTGAAAAAACAAAAATGGTAAGGATCTCTTTGAAATGGTTGGATGATATAAAGTACGCATTGAATGTATTTCTTATTATCTAATGTCGCCACAAACCAAATTAAATGAAACAATGTAACAATAATGATTAGTTCATATGCAATTTGTTCTTTTGTATAAATCAACTACAACATTTTGTGCTATAATGTGTGCAACCGTTATAAAATAACTGTTAACCATCAATTCGTTTTCTTTCACAACTAGATAGACGTTTGAATTAAAAGGTTTTGTGTTACAATGATGCAACTCATTCGTGTATTTTAAACCATTTACTTGAAACAATTTTATCGAATACACAGTTAAGAAATTGCTTAATTATTGTCGTTCTTTTGTTAAACCATTTATTGTCGTTCTTTTGTTAAACCATTAGGCATAGAATACACAGTTTAAGTAATTACTTAATTGTTACCGTTCTTTTGTTAAACCTTATTTTGAAAGAGCCGCATGCGTTTAACCTTCCTTTAACTTTAGCTAAACACTACGCAACATGTTTCAATTAGATGCACCATCATACTTACACCTCAACAATTCACAGAAACATTACGCAATGAACAATTAGATACAACATGTGTGCATCGCATGAGTCTGAATGACTCGTTATTATATAAAGTAGGGTTAATGACATGTAATAGCAACGTAATTTCCTATTTCTTCACTTATCATATATAAATCCAAAAAAGTATCATAGTACACATCAAACTTTGTTTGTTTTGGGTTCATATCAGCAAAAACCCGTTTTTTATCTTCAAAATCCACGTCAATCGACAAATATACATGCCACGTCATAAACTTGTATCGTTATGATGCACGATTCCACATCAGATTGGGTTCATGTCTGATAAGTGAACATTTAGGAAAGTTTGATGGGTATTTGAAACATTTGACAAAGTTTGATGGGTATTTTGATAACACCTAATTTCATGTAATTAACTTTTTAAAAAATTGAAATAATCAACGTATTTAATTTAATCGGTGTAGCCTATTGCCTGTAAAGACACGTAAGCATACGTATGATAATGACCCAAAATTTTAAAAGTTTGATAGATATTATGGTACTTTTTTGTTTTATATCTGATAAGTGAACAAATAAGAAAGTACGTTGATATTAGATGTCATTAACCCTATAAAGTAAAATACTAATTATAGCATGTTATGATGTGTTTAGATCTAATCATCATATTTTAAACTTAGTAACCTCTTTGTGTGCTCTTGAATTAATATAAACAATTAAGTTGACATGTCGTACACATAAGCGTGTGTTTATTATTTGCATTTAATTATTTAATATGACTGTTAAAGTTTTTGAAGAGCTATACATCGAAGAAAGTGTGAATTGTAGATAACTTTATTTTATGTCGTATATAAATATTACTCCCTCCGTCCCATATTAAGTGTCCACAATGGAATCTTTTAAGTCTTTTTTCCTCAACTTTGACCATAAATATTTTTGTTTGTGTTATATAATATTGAACGAAAATTCTACCAACGAAAAATATATTCAAAACTCTATTCATTCATATATCTTGCATCAAGTATCATATAACATAAGAAGAAATCATTAAGGTCAAAGTTGAAGAAAAAAGACTTTGAAAAAGTCAAGTGGACACTTAATGTGGGACGGAGGGAGTAATATGTTTCGGATAATTTTACTCTCGGTGTCACATCATTTTTACTTTCTTCTTTTACATTTTAAGTGCCGTAAGTGTAAATGTTTCAAACAAAATTCTTGTTTGCCTTTCAGAAAAAATAAAAAAATATATGGGTATAAATGTTTGATGTTTCAAAACAGATATTCTCACCAGCAAAATTGAGCCCACAAAAGATGAGGTAAAAATACTAGTCTCAATAAAAGACTAACAAATAACAAAACAACAACAACAAACAACATACTCAATTTTGTTAGGGCGGAGTATGGGAGGGGTAGAATGTAGACAAATCATACCCCTATTTCAGGATAAACTCGAAAGTAGAAAGACTGTTTCCACTTTCGGGTTTATCCTGTGATAGGGGTAAGATTTGTCTACATTCTACAATGCAAAAAAAGAAAACACTCACATTATTGTTACTATTTTTGCGATAAAAATGAGTAGTTTAATGAATTTTGATTTTATTAATCGTTTCAATAAAACAGAAAGGTGAAAACAAAATTATAAAAAAATATAATAATAAAAACATCAAAATAAAAAAATTGTAGTCTTTCTGTCTTGAAAATAGTTGTTTTGTTTTGACTTTTTAAATTTTTTATTTTTAACTTTGATTTTAACTATATATTTTTGCTATCTACTAGTAATACATTATACAAAATATATAAATGAATTGTGTTTTAAATAAATTTTTAATGGTATAATAAAAATAATTTAAGTAAAAGTTAAAAAAAACTTCCAAAAATCAAAATAAAACAATTATTGTAAGATGAAAAAAATATTACAATAATTTTAAAAGTACCAATAAAATATGAGTTACAATATTTTCACTAGATTGTGATGTAGAGATTGACATTGGCCACACAATTTCCAAATGACATGTACATGACTCACATGTGAATGTGATTCATAACTCATAAGTCATCTCCTTCATAATACAGGGACTTTTCTGCAATTTCACTCCAAGCTTAATTAAAGCTAGTCGAGCTCGAGCTCGAGCTCGAGTCTACCTTATGATTTTCTAGCCGAGTTCAAGCCCAGTTAAACTCGAGCTTGGATTAACTTGATTACAAACAAGTACATGACTCATAAGTCAACTCCTTTAAAACTCAGGGGTTTTCCTGCAATTTCACTCCAATCATATACTTCATCACAAACACACAAACCAATCATTAAACATCCTCAAGTATCTTAAAAAACCAAACTGTCTCTCCTATGTAACATTTCACCACTCAAAAAAATGAACCCATCTCAACCATCCCTCGATTTTCGCCGCAGCAAAACAACCAACAACTTCATCGAAACCAACCCGACTCAACTAGAACCTGAACCCGAACCCGACCCAGAAATAATACTAGTCCTAAAAAAAACTAGCACTTTAAAAAAATGTAAAACCGCACCCGCAATGATCACAATATCCGAGAACCAAATAAATAATAATAACAACACTAGCCCGAAACCCGACCCCACTTCACTTTTACAACAAGCATCTTTTTTACTTTTCATTTACCTTACTATAGGAGTAACTATTTATTATTTTAACCGTGACCATTTTTCGGGCCTAGAGACACATCCTATAGTAGATGCATTATATTTTTGTATAGTAACAATGTGTACTATAGGTTATGGTGACATTGCACCTGTGACACCTCTAGCGAAATTATTTTCGTGTTTGTTCGTGTTAGTTGGGTTCGGGTTTATTGATATTATGTTATCGGGCGTTGTGAACTATGTACTAGACTTGCAAGAGAATTTTATACTAAATAGTACTAAAATGGGCAATGCCGAAAAAAATGTTGCGAAAAGAAGAGTTTCGGTTAAGGATTATATATTTGATGTTGCGAAAGGTAGAATGAGGATAAGAATGAAGGTGTGTTTGGCATTAGGTGTTGTAATGTTAAGTATTGGAATAGGGGTGTTTGTTTTGTATTATGTGGAGGGTTTGGGTTGGGTGGATAGTTTTTATTTGTCGGTTTTATCGGTTACTACTGTTGGATATGGAGATAGGGCCTTTGAGACACTTGAGGGGAGGTTGTTTGCGAGTTTTTGGCTTTTGTTTTCGACTTTGATGGTTGCACGGGCTTTTTTGTATTTGGCTGAGGCGAGGATTGATAAGAGGCATAGGAGGGTGGCGAATTGGGTTCTGCAGAGGGAGATTACAGTTAAGGATTTGTTGGATGCTGATATGAATAACAATGGTTTCCTCAGGTTTGTTTTATGGTTATTTTACCTTTTTTACGTATGTGTTTTATATATTAGAAGTTAGATGATATGATAATATGATCCTAGGATGAATTAAGGCAATGCTAAATTAAATTGGGTAAAAAAGGGATAGCCGTGAAACTAAAAGGATATTATGCAGGTTGGGTCTTGGGTTGATTTAAGGTCTAACCTGTTTGACCAATTATATATTTTTCAAACGGGTCAACATATAATTATTCTGCGGTTTAGGTTCGGGTCACATGGGCTGAAAGTGATACTGACCCGAAAGCCATATTATTAAGCAAATTGTGGGGTGTGTCAGATTAAACAAGCCGAGCACAGGTCATGTTCATTTTGTGTAGAATGACCCGTATAGGATTTCACGGTTGTGTTTGGATTTGGTGGAATTCTGCAGCTTCGGGTCGACTAGGACATGTCAACCCGTCCTAAATTTCCAGCCCTTTATTGTGTTTCATATGTCCTTGCCATAGTACTTAGAGGGTGTTTGGCTAAGCTTATTTGAAGTGCTTAGTGACTTAATTTATTATGACAAGCTTACCCAAATGGCCAAATACTTATTAACAGCTGTTTAGTAACTTAGTGGAAGCTAAAAAATAGTTTTGTGCAAAATCCCTTTGAAGATGGCTTTTATGATAAGCTAACCCAAACACTCCTTTATTTTTTTAACTTAAATCAGTTGTAAAAAATGCAGATGATAGCAGAGTTTAGAAGACAACGTAATTGGCTGATTAAGTTAGCTGTCACACGAATGAACTCGATTAGTTACCAACATGACTTTGTACATATCATTGTTCATAGTTTTTTAACTTGATAAGTAATGTACGCTTGTGAATGCAGCAAATCCGAGTACATAGTGTTCAAGCTAAAAGAAATGGGGAAGATAGACGAAAGAGATATATTGCAGATATGCAATCAATTCAGCAAGCTCGATAGCAGCAACTCTGGGAAAATAACATTGCGCCGTCTATTGGCTAGTCGCAGCGTTTAATTATTTATTCATTTCAACAAATTCATGGAACACCAAATTGTAGAAATTAGGAGTTAGTATTGGTGGAACAGTTGGCAGTTGTATATTGAGGCTACAAACTCGTGCATATCCTTTAGATGCATGATTAATATGCGGAGAATGTGTAAGTACTCCAACTTATATGTGGAGTATATGTTAATATCTTTAAAAGAATAGATTGTTTCATAATTATGTGGATTGGGTCATGGGCTAATTTCATGTCTTACCCGTTTGACCAAATCTATTGGTCAAACGGGTCGATATGAAATTATCATGTGGTATATAAAAAGAAGTAAAACCCTGGATGTTTTCTAATTGTTTTTGAAGTTTTCGAAATTGTGTGGTTTGGTTCGGTAACACGGGTGAAAGTGATACAATAACATATAGACCTGAAAGCTATTCAATTAAATAGATTGCCGGGTCGTGTCCTGTTAAGCAAGTTGAGCGCAGGTCGTGTTCATTTTGTGTAGAATGACTTGTATAGGGTTTCAGGCTGTCCCGGATTTCCAGCCGCTCATTGCATTTTGATGTGTCCTTGCTATGCTAGTACTAAGGGGGTGTTTGGTTAAGCTTCTTTGAAATTCATAATACCTTATTGGAAGCTAGGAAAAGAGCTTTTTACGAAAGCCGTTTAAAGACGACTTTTTTTGCAAAAGCCATAAGCTTACCCCCAAACGCCCCTTTAGGCCCTTAGCTTAAAGTGCAAACTATAGAAGACTTTATAAGACAGCATAATTGACCTTAAAGTGCAGACATCACTTGTGGATTCTCACATGCTTACCGTGAGGGCAAACATTCGGGGACTTAAGCCTAAATATTATTAGATTTATGCTTTTATTTAGGATGAGCTTTAACTTTTCTTTAAGAATCTTATTCTTCTGTATATTTCTAAAGAAGCATACAGATTACCTAACAATACTTGATATATATACAAATGTTAGGTGGACCAAACTTAACTATGAATCGAGTAATCACTAAGACTATTAGTCATATAAAACTCAAAAACCAAACAGTTTTGTTTTGTTTGTTACGTTTGAATACATTATTCCACGAGTCACATTTTATTCCATTATGAAATCGACTGGTTAATAGACTCGCAACTTCTTGCTATAATCTGCTGAATTTATTAGGTAAAATAGAAAGATTGGTTTTATACATCAGAAATGGTTCCTTGTTTGATATATAAGGAGTGTGTCGCTTTTCTCGTACCAAAACCTGCAACTTAGAATGAATGATGGAAGAAAGGTTGTCGGAACTAGCCCATGACATTTGTCTTTGTATTAGTCTATGAGGCGATCAAGTTGTTGATAGTTACCAAAATACTACTTTAAAGAAAGCATTTATGTACTCATTTATAGATTAGAGACTAATTCATACGAGTCTGTATGTAGGGGACCCCATAACTAAATACAGCTCTTGTAACGAAAGAGAATGTATCAAGTTACTCCATGCGGAGTAGCTAATTAGCGGTCGAGGCTCAAATGTTTTCCAAATAACAAATGTGACCCGTAAATGTACACGAGTACTTTGCAGAAGTAAACTGATACGATCCCTGGGATTATTAATTATGAAATTACTACTCGTATTAAAATAGTTTTATTTATTTAGTAGATATGTTTTATTTAGGAAAAGATCATGATTTGACTTGTTTTACTAAGAATAAGATTATTATATATAGATGATTAGGGTTGTAATATATTATTTATGATTATGGATTATTGATTTTGTGTCAATTGGGAGAGCTTATTCGACCTCTCGGACGTCGATTATTCTATCTTTATTGTTCTTCTAGCTCTTCATCGTATCAGGTTCGTATCATAAACTCTATAGATTAATTAATAACCTATTACAGAATAAGATATGAGAACTGAAACCATGGTCTACAAAAGAAAATGAACAAAGTCATATATAGGACACCTCATCAGTTCCTTTTTTTAGTAAATTCCAATCTATTAAGTCTTTCCAACAGTTTTGAAATTTAAGTTTTCAATAAGTTGGAAAACAGCACTATTAATTCAAATCAGTTATTCAGTTTGGAGCATTCACATTAAAGAAAAAGAAAAGTGAAAGTAACAAAAGTGTAAACCAAAAATGCAGAAAAAGTAATGTATAGGAAGGTGTAACCATCATTTTTTCTCCATTAAACCACTGTAAAAACACACACTATACCACATTTTCTAGGCATTTATCGACGTGGTCCGATATGATGAGATGCATACCGCTGAGAGCATCCTTAATGGCTACTGTCCACCTTGTTGTGGTGGTCGCGTCCCTTTCAATAGTTGATATTTCATCTTCTTCCGCGGTTGGTGACCCGGGAATGAAGAGAGATGGACTGAGAGTTGCGTTTGAAGCTTGGAACTTTTGTAATGAAGTTGGAACCGAAGCGCCTTTGATGGGTAGTCCTCGAGCTGCTGATTGCTTTGATCTATCTTCAGGTACTATTTCATATTTCTTCTTAGATTCGGGTTTTTGGTTATTAAAACTGTTATTGTTTCTTTTAGCATAAGTAGTTTGGAATAAGCAATATCGAAGAGCTTATGTCATTTATAAATGATATAAGTAGTTTGGATTGACATTCTCAAAACTGCTTATCTGCTTATTTAATAAAGTAAGCAGTTTTGGATAAGCAATCTTAAACATTCCCTAACTATTGCCAATTTCTTCAAAGGTGAAGAAGGTTATCACCTAAGCCACAAAGTCACCGAGCACGACAACAAGCTTGGAGTTGGGGACTCCTTTGAGGGCCTAAACCCGAAAGCCCTTCATGACACTGACCTTTACGCAGCCGAAAAGGAGCTTTATCTCGGCAACCTATGCCAAGTGACCAAACACAAAAACGACACAACCCCATGGCAGTTTTGGATGATCATGTTAAAAAACGGAAACTATGACACCACATCCGGTCTATGTCCAGAAAACGGAAAGCGGGCACCACCGTTCGCCCCGGGACGGTTCCCATGTTTTGGAAATGGTTGTATGAACCAACCCATTTTGGTTCACCAACCCACATCCATAACCGGGTCTGGGTCAGACGCGGTTATGATAGGTGGGTTCAATGGTACTTATGATAATATAAGCTCCAGCTCCGTTGGCAGTGAGAATATATCATATTATGAGGTGACATGGCAGAAGAAGGTCGGGGTTGGTAGTTGGGAATTTAAGCATAGATTGAGAACATCTAAAAATTATCCATGGTTGATGCTGTACTTAAGAGCCGACGCTACTAAAGGTTTTTCGGGTGGTTATCATTATGATACAAGAGGCATGCTTAAAATTGTAAGTTTCGCTTTCATTTATTACTACTGCATATGTTATGCTATGTTAATTAATGTCGCGATTTTGGTTAATGTTTTAACTCTAACAGATTAAATAAGTCAAATGCAGACTTTCCGATATGATCATAAAGGGCTTAGAGTATAACACTTATCGGACATACTATTTAAGGCTTCGTTAAAAATTTGGTCTTTCGTTAAAATCTATTTGCTTATTAAGTCTTTTTGGTATATTTTGTATTGTCCTTTACCCAAAAAAAGATGCTATAGTGGTTGATGAGCTACCAAATAATTGAAAAGAGAAACATGTTTTTTGACTTTATAGTACACTTATTATTAAGCATAAGATGCTATGGGACATGATCTATTGTTCCTATCTCTTTATATCTTGCATCGCCTTTTTTCCCGACAACACTATGTACCATGAAAACGAGAACATCATTGTTTACAAAGGCACCTAAAAAGCTATAACTTCGAATTAGTACATAGTTAGCGACCCACGACACTAAAATTCTTTAGTGAACACATTTAATCAACATTTTTTTGTACTTTCGTATGTTCATTTAGGCAATAATCTTTAGTTGGACTAAATTTAATTTGTTGTGCAAACATTAAACAGCTGCCAGAATCTCCAAATTTCAAAGTGAAATTACGCCTAGACATAAAAAAAGGCGGCGGGTCAAAGAGCCAGTTCTACCTAATAGACATGGGAAGTTGTTGGAAAAACAACGGAGAACCATGCGACGGCGACACCTCAACTGATATTACACGATACAGTGAAATGATCATAAATCCCGAGACCCCAGCATGGTGTGCCCCATCAGCACTAGCAAACTGCCCACCTTACCACATTACTCCCAATAACACAAAGATTTACAGAAACGACACTACAAGATTTCCCTATGGGGCGTATCACTACTATTGTGCTCCTGGCAATGCACAACATTTGGAAAAGCCTTATAGCACGTGTGACCCGTATAGCAATCCACAAGCACAAGAACTTGTGCAGTTGTTGCCTCATCCCATTTGGGCCGAGTATGGGTATCCGACAAAGCAAGGGGATGGGTGGGAAGGTGACGCAAGGACTTGGGAACTTGATGTTGGCGGGTTGTCTAGTAGACTTTATTTCTATCAGGTGAGTTGTACTAACGGCATACTTAATTTACATGTATATGATGATTAGAGGTGGCAAAGTGGGCATGCTGGGTAATGGGTCAAAACGGGTTGGGGGTCAAGTACTCAAGAAACAGTTGGGTGATGGTTAGAAAAGGGTCAGTTTTTTATTGGTCGAAACGGGTCAAAATAAGTCAGTTTTTTTGCAGATCGAAACGGGTTGGGTCAGGTTGACATGAAACACTTGCTATGTCAAATATTAAAACGCTGATGTTTGAATGTATTTGTTGTGTACATTTTGTACACATTATCAGGATCCTGGAACTAAACCTGCTAAAAGGATATGGACATCACTTGATACGGGTACTGAGATATTTGTGAGTGATAAAGATGAAGAGGCTGAATGGACCGTGAGCGATTTTGATGTTATTATCACGTAACACAAATGTATGGAGTACTTGTAGTGTGTAGTAATTTATTAACAAATAAGCAATGCTTAAAAACAGGTGGTTATTGAGTTGAAGTAAGTTCAAGGCTTTGTGCTTGTGAATACAAATTGGAGGCTTGACATAATACTTGGGGTATGTTTGGTGAAACGTAGACCAGTAACAGTAACAGCTGTTGTTTGCTTAATAAAAGCATTTAGTATCATAGTTGTAGTTGTAATTATAACGTGTAAAATGACGTAGACTGACAGATACACATTATATAAAATAAAATCTGATTAAATAAATTGAGGGTATTTATGTAATTTAATAAGCATAAAGCTAGCAACAAGATTCTAATGCTTCCTCGTGAAGCGTTTTAAATAAAATCAGTTACACAAAAATGCTAGTTGCTTGTTGTCAAACAAGTTTTGTATTTAGAAAGCTAGTTGCTAGTTGCTTCAAAACGCTATAAAATGCTTGTTTTTAGTAATGGGGTAATACTTGATATATCATTATATCATATATCCAACTTGACACGTTTTCATTTTGTATGTCCGGGTGCCTAAACTTTCCTATTGTAGCATCGTTAAAGGAAAATGTATGACGTGACACCCGTTAATCAATTAATGATCCCTTTAGTAATCTAGAGTACCGAAACTTTTGCGATATTTGGTATTTAATGAACAATAGACAAATTAGAAAGGACAATGAAAACTTACTAACTAGTTTCATGTCATACTCATATAGAAGATGACGTATAAGAAAGTACAATAAAAATCTATCATTCATTCGTTGTCATGTAAAAGTAGATATTGACATTTTGTTTGTGATATGGACTTGTAGAAGAAGGCTTATATCTAAATCTTGGCTGGATAGATTTAGGCCTAGGCCCAACAATAATGGACCCAATTTGCTTTGATATTCTTTTTTTTATTTCCATCTATAACCTATATAAAACACGTTTTTGGAAAACTAATCTTGGCCCAAATAATCTAGAGAATGACACGTGGAAAACAAAAATAATCAACGGCTGAAAACATATAACAAAGCCCTCCCATTAATTAACAAAAATCATTAATGCAGACACTCTTAACCGAAAATCATTAATGATTATAAATATAGGAAAGTTTGAACACATTAATGTTAATAAAATATAAAACAAAACTCTTTTGACATAAACCTGTCTTCACCATCTCATTAATTGAGTCAACGAGGTAATTACAGAAAGTCTTAACCGAAAATCATTAATGTTCAAAATTATAGGAACTTTTTTGAAAAACATTAATCTTCAAACATAAAACCAAAAATATTTTTGACCTAACTTCAAAACATCCATCTTTTTTGTTATATCATGTTTTAATGATAAAATCTTTCCACGAGTTATCTACTAAATTGGAACTAATTCCAAATAAAGTCAAACCCTTACGCAAATGATATAAATGCCAAGCCTACACACACAATTATACTCACCTTTGTTCATCTTCATCACTTCTCTAAATATCTATATACACCCCCGGTAAAGATTTGAATTTTTCAATTCATGGATGTTTGAATTTTATTGTTATTTTAGTTATATCATAAACATTAATGTTTTTTCTCTCTTTGTAGTTAAAGAAATGGAGATTAATATGACTCAGTTGTGTGACCTCGATCTTATGCTTGATAATGCCAAGATACTGGCACGTGTGATATGTCTCACCCCAAACAAAGACCTAATGATGTGTGGAGCTTAGATAGTTGTTTGATATTGTTTTTGGTTATTCCAAGTATTGCATATCAAATATTATAAATGATATGCAATACTTGGAATAACCAAAAACAATATCAAACAACTATCAAAATGCAAATGTTTCTTTAAACAAAATCTTAAAGCACGCCGTCCAACGGGCGGGCCTTGAAGCTAGTTATAAATATAATAAAAGAGCAAGAAATCCGTTTTCCAGCGGGTTGTGCCCGCCCCGACCCGGCGGGTGTCCATGACCCGGATTCAACCCGGCCCAATCTATAGCCTGACCCAAATGATAATAAACTTCACCGCCCCATCCTTCTTTCTTCCCCTTTTCAGTCATCATCGTTGTCACCGAAACACACACACCCTGGTGATCTAACCCCCTTGACTCATCTCCCTCACACATAAAGCAGCCGTGTCTATCATTTTCGTCTTCGATAAATCCACCCACTCAAACAAATTACAATCTTAAAAACCCCCTTATGCTATCACCGATTCATTGAAAAAGAAACTCGGATTTGTAAGTGTGAATTAGGCATCATCCCTAATTTTTAGATTTTTGATTTTTGAATGTGGTGTCGAGGTGGGGGAAAATTATTCCGGTTACCAGTGGCGGCTTCGAATGATCCGACGATATGGGTTTAGGTACTAATCAAAATTTATATTATCTAAATTATAATTAGGTAGGTTTTTTGCTTTTTTTATTAATGGTATGGATTGGTTCTAGGTTTTTGATTGTTGCATAAATAATTTGTATAAAAATTAGGGGTTTTGTTTTTTTATGTTTTTTGTTAGATTGGTTGAGTTTGATTATGGTCTTAATGATCAAGTATTTTACTAGAGACAATGTCCAATTGTCGATATAAGTTCATATGACAAGTAATACTGAGAATCAAATAGAACAATGCGCAAAAATAAGTGAAAAGTAGGAGCTCATATCAAAGTCACATTTTAAATCGTTGATAGGAACCAAACATTCAGAGAATCATTTGTGAGGTCAAATTTAGCAATATGTAGTAGAACAGACGATGTAATACCTGTTTATTAAAGTGGCGTTTGAGGTTGTTTTACGGTTTTTTTTCGGATCAAAGGCGTTGTACCCGCATAGGTGCCCATTTGAATTTTAAGGCAGTGAACATGAAGTATAGTTAACATTTAACTAATGCGAGGAAGGGAGTGTTGAGTATCACCCTATTAGCCTAAATATGACTGACGATTAGGCTAAGCAACTACCAGTAGATAACTATACATGTGACGGTTGCCGATCCTTAGATGGTAGCGAAGGTTCTGCATCTATTAGCTTGATTAGATTTTGTTTTTGGTAAGATGGTTTTTATAATCAATTTAATTTCCGGTTCCATTTTATACCCTTAAAAGAAATGTGTGCAAAACAGTCCCTTGATCGCCGCAGTTGTCCAAGATGTCGTCATACCTAAAACGATGCTTTTCCAGTTAGTTTTTTTGTTTATGAGATACTGATGGTGATTTTTTCTATTTTACATAATAGTATAATAATTACTGTAGTTAATAAACATATTGCTATATGTAAAATATTCAGACTATAAGAACCGCTGATCTTGAAGAATTACATGAATATGATCGGGTACATTTGGACCTATTAACAACAACGTTTGGTAAGTCATTAATTAGTATCTTAAGATATGAACCACTTATTTTTCCACATTCTCAGTGTCTGTAAATATTAAACTGAATAGCGAAGCAAGCGATATAGAAAAAGACCCCACATGTTAGAAAACTTGGCTTATTTATCGCCCCTTGAAGTTTGGTTTTGATGACAATAATCAACCTTTGGATGCCAGTTTTTTTGAATATAATGATATGAATGTATGTGCAGTTTAGTGGATCCAGATTATCATGGGTTGGGTCACATTTCAGTCACAAGTTGGGCGTATTTTCAACCCGTTTTGGTAAGCACATTATGCATGCTACATCCTGATAGTATTATTCATCTTTTTTGTTGTTATAATCTTTGTATGTTATGCATCTCTAGATCTCTTGGGAATGAAGTTATCAGGATGACTTGGGTACTACAAATTCATGTGTTGCAGCAACCAGGGTGCCAAAAGCTACCAAGCTTTTTGTATTTTATTTGTATTTTTCAATGCTTTATAGCGTATGCACTCTGCAACCCGTGGTCCTTGCTCGAAACATGCAGGTAACTTATTTTTAGATCCATTTATTTATAAATGAGTTGGTTAAGGTCTTAATCATTTAGTATACAAACATTCTTTAATTATTGCCCTATTAAAAGTTTTGACTTTGTTTTGTGCGCGTTTTCCCTACTTTCAGGATAGTTTCTTGGCGAGCTTTGCACTGGGTTTGGTGATAACAAATGGTGCAGGACTTGGATCCTACCCAATTGGCATTGTACGTAGAACGATGATGAGGTAAAGCTGTCAAGTACACGAGCTCCACGGATACACTATCTCGGATCATAAAGAATGAGGGTGCCAAGTCATGAAGTCAGTCATCAGCGAGATTTATATTTATCAGCATGTAGATAAACACCTCGAGTAAACACTTTTGAACACATTGCATAATCAAACACTAATAATTCTGGAAGAATTTAGTAAATCTTTATGATAACTCGCTACAAAAGGGAAAAAGTAAAGAGTAGCATAAAGGGTTGATCTTATAAATAGAGTATCTAAATTATAAAGTTCTGATTTTATTCACGCTGAAAGACAAAGTAAGAATTAGGCTACTGCATCATATGGTTTGTTTGGTTTAGGCTGTTGCAACAATATGAGCTTGGTTGCGATAGGAATGTTGATTGTTTTGTTTAGGCTATAATAATAAGAAAATTACAGTGTACAATTCTTATAGGCGAGTCTTCCTACTGAATATCATAAATTTTCTGAATGGTAATAAAAAAAGGTCTGGTTGCTAGATAAAAATGAGGTTAACAATAACTATTTTTGTTTGAATAGGAAATACTAAACTACACACAAACCATATATTTAATGCCATGTTTGATTTAAAGGTTGATGTGTGCTTTTACATTACGCAAATTGGCAAAACGGGATTTGATAGCAATTTATAATAGTTGATCATACTAGAAATGCAGTCTTTGGTTATTGAGTGCAGTCTTGCATTCTTCGTTATGGGTACTGTGGAAATCGTAGAGGGGGGTGAATACGTTTCCATTGAAAATCTTAAAATGTTTCGTATCAAATTACCGATCAAGCGTGATA
>BQNB010124938.1:3172-15268 GCA_026074375.1 Tanacetum coccineum
ATATGTTTTACAACCAAATACCTCAAAACTTCCCTAAACTAAATCTTTGAAGAGTAGCAAAGACTTTTGTAGAGAGAAATTAAGAAATCACAAGTTATAGAACACCCTATTTTCCTATTTTTCTAAAACTTTTTTTTCTTTTTTTTCTTTTTTTTTAATATAACTGAGATTATTTCGACTTTCATTATTTCCATAACTATTAGGGATCATAGAACAAGATGCATTTCGATCCGAGAATGCCCCAAAAAGGATAAATTTATCGTCCCCGATTTTTCACTTATCCAAACCAAGCTTAAAACAAAATCACAGCTAAATATCAGTAAAGATGCTAACACTACTCATATTTGCAACTTGTGAACTTTTCACTCCCGACATTTATTATATCTTAAGTGAGTGTGCTATTATGAATTTCAACCATGGATCAACTTTTTGCAATATACTATGCTTCACGTTCCACCTTAGAATAATGAGTTTAAAGGAAAAATCATCCCATGTAGCGACTTTTGTCTCGGCACATCCCAACCTTGCGGCTAAGTGACCAGGCTTTTGACACCCCACAGAGACTAGTATCGGGACTCACGGACCTTAGGTTTCAAAAACTCTCAGGTTTCCTGAATATTCATAGCTTATAAAATAGAGTAGTCAAAGTGCAAAAGCATATTTGAATTTAACAAAAAGAAATCTTATTTATTAATTTAAACTTAAAATTAAACATTTATGCAATTGTAACCCTTGACCTTTTAGAAGGCTGCAACATCGGTTGTGAGCCGGCAAGATGCAGCAAACTTTTATCAGTCTCGGATTTTTATTTTTACTATGGGATTTCTTTAAAAGACTACCACATCGGTTGTGAGCCGGCAAGAGGTAGTAAACTTTTATCAACCCACAGCTTTTATTATTATATTTTTTTATTTTATCTTTTTTTATCATCATATTTTTTCTTTTCTTTTTTTTTTTTTGAAAAATTCAAGTTTAAATTTGAACTAAGACTAAAAATTTTGCTATATATTACATAAAAAATTATTGATTTTAAGTTTAATCTCCAAAAAAAAAGCACGTATATTAATCCGGTTAAGAGTTTATGGGAGAAAAAGCAACAAATTACATACATGAGCTCTTAAGATTTCCAACTAATCCTTGTTTAGCATCCTACTCATACCTAACTCTATCATTTTTCGTTCTTCGCGATAATTATGAATGCTTAGCCTAAAAGTTAAGGAACAAGCTAGAGCTCAACACGCTCGATCGGGTCAAAATTTACTCTTATTCTACCCAGCTGGAAAATCAAAATTGTGACAAAAACACTTATTTTATTTTTTTAATTTTTAAATTTTTCTTTCATATTTTTAAAATTTTGGTGGGAAAAAGGGGTACGTGAGAACAACGGGTAAAAGTAGGTAAGATCATATCGAAGATATAATACCCCATACTAAAATCAAACATTGTCCTCAATGTTTCCTAGCCTAAGACTTAAAAACCTCATACTAGAACTCAAAAAGGACGAATGCATAACTCAAACATGAAGAAAGTATCACAAAAATCTTTAGCCGTTTATTATTTGTGCTATAAGATAAATGTTAGACGATAATAATCTTTAGGATATCGGATTTCCCCAAACTAATGGCAAGCAAAGGCTAGGAAGCTCGAGTGGACCGGGACAAAAAACCGAACACGAGAGTCTTCAAAAAATTTGGGTTCATCCTGCAAACAATCACAAGTACAAACAACAAACACGAAGAACGGAAGAGTACAAGCCTCCTCACAACACATTAGAAGCTAGAAAGTAAATAGAAAATGGATAAGCATGGGGTGCCTCCCACAAAGCGCTTTGTTTTTGGTAACCGAGTCACATAGCTTGACTCGATCCCTGAATTCATTTGTCCTTAGGAAGAGTAAATGGAAGAGAAAATCTTAATCGGGCTTTCATGAATGTTTGGATAAACATGAAAGTTCTATTCCGATGAGATGCTACCAGCTCTAAGTGGAGATTCCTGGGTCAAAAATGGTATCCTTATTTTTGGTGGAGGAAAGTAAGGGAGAAACCTTGGGGTAAGTGAGAAACGGAAGAAAAGTCTGAATGACAAATGTGAAGGAATCGTCATCTTCAACATCAATCTCATCTCCCCCTGGGTCAAAACATTCATCTTCATTAAGCTCATCAAAATTGTTTATCACGGGTGCATCGGTCTCAATAATTAAGCTAATCTCAACATCTGGTGGTTCTGGAGGAGGACGGGGAAATGACGGATCAAGATCAAAGTGGAATGATTCAAATTCAGGAAGCTCTAAAAGAGGGTTAGTATCAAAAATAACAATGCCAGTCAACCCTCCCTGATTGGGCTCAATTTCAAAAAGAAACGAATCATACTTGGGAAAAGAGTTATTAGCATGAGTAGTGGTACTGCCACTTCTCGTCTCTTCCGTATGATCGCTCAAAGTCTCGAATTCGGGTAAAGAATTATCTGAATAAGAGAAAGAAATATCGGACTCCTCAAAGAACGAATCACTATCCACGACGGGAATAGGAAATTAAAAGGGAGACTTGAACACATAATCAGGGGTGGGGTTATTTTTTAAAGATTCGATATTAGTAACAAGACGACTAATGTTTAACAATTTCTCATGAAGAATAACGTCTTGGATTTGAAGAATATCTTCTAAATCAAACTCTATCTCTTCTTGATCTTCATTCACCTCCTCTAAACTATCGTACTCCAAATTGAGAGGTGATGCTTCAATGTACTCGATGTTCTCATAAGAATCGTCATCACTTGAAGTACCATCGTCGTTGGAATCAGATAAAATCTCATAATGATTGCTTAAAGCATCAAAAGTGGAAGGATCTTCACAAACAGGCACATCACACGTATCTTCAGAAATACCTTTGAACTCACTTGGGATTTGGACAAGGTTCTCAACACTAGTGCTAAGATGCTCGTCCTCCATTATTAAAGAGTCAACGGGCTCCTTGGTTGATAAAACGGGTGTGATTGCAATGGTATACTCCTCGTCATCATCATAGCAAATGGGGATCTTCCAATATCGATCTTTAGCCGCTTGATCTTCCACAATTCGTCTTTCTTCTTCCTTCTTTTACATAATTTGACCAACCATATCACATATGGATGTCATTTGCTCCATAAGCTTATTTTGAGAATTGAGAAACTCATTTTGAGCATTTAAGATTGGATGATTGACGGTATATTGCAGGGGTTCAAATTGGTCAAAACTGAAAGAATTAGGATCATAGCAAGAATTTTTCTCATAATAATCTTCCTTCATTGGTTGACATTGAAAAGTTTCATGAGAACCCCCGCAATTTTCATAACAAAGATATTGTTGTTGAAAATCATGAAAATCTTGCGGGAAATTAAAGTCTTGATTGTAACACGGTTCCGGATAGATAAATGGAACTTGAGGTGTACAATAGTGACCAATACGAGCATCATTCCCGCAAAATTCACAAGAATTCAAAGAAGGTTATGGAGGTGGGTTGAAAACGTTAGGAGAATCATCAACATAATTAGGTTTGGAATCATAAGTAAATGAATTCTCATCTCCAGAATAGCACGTCGGATCAAAACTTAGCAAAGTTTGTGGGAGCTCATCAATGGTTTGATTGCATGGTTCCGGATTAGAGATAATCGGAGCTTTCGGTGGACAATTATAACCAATATGAGCACCTTTCCCACAAGACTTACAAGTGCATTGTTGACAAAAGATTCCATCTAACGAATCACCACACCCGTAACAACAATGATCAATGTGTGGAGGACTTTGCGAATAATTTTTACCGGGTTCCTTTTTGACAACGAATGACTCTCGAGGAGCATTAACAACGTTGGTATCGTCATCGAATGACTCGTAAGTGTTTAGAATTTCGTTTTTATCATGAATTGTATACCAACCTTCATTCAAACACTTTCGCACAAAAGCACAAGGTCGACAATATAGACCCTCAACCGGATCTCTACAAGTTGCACAATTCTGAGGGGATTTAGGAACAATAATCTTGTCTTCAATACCTCCTTTTGAACAACAAAAGTCTGCAGTGTACAAATCTCCACAAGACGAGCATTCTTTAATCGCATAAAGAGAATTTAAACGATAGTTGAATGACGCCATAAGAATTAAACAATTTAGAGGGATAAAAAGAAGAATTAAAATAGAGGGTCGAGAAAATAAGAATTAAATGAGAAAGAGGCTAAAAGATGATTATTTTTTGTTTTTTGAGTTTTAAACAACATATTTTTTTAAAGGACAAAACGAGATCAAAAAACTTAAACCTAATAATCAACAAGCTTCACGGTAGCTCTCTAAAAGTGTTTAACTTTCAAAGGTGAGCCGTATATCACAATTGACACAAAAGGCAAGTTTTAAATCTTTTGTTCGGGAACTTATTATGACAATGCTTCATCGAGTTGGGAACTTATTATGGATAATACCTCAATTGAAGGTATTATTTGTTGGTATTCTTTTACCAACTTGTGATTTTTTTATTTCTTTTTATTGACAATGTTTTTATTTTTTTATTTTTTTGGGTTTTCTTGTTTTTTTATTTTTTTTGGTTTTATATTATAATTATACTAATAAAAGAAAATAAAAAAGATTTTTTTATATATTTTTATAACAAAAAAATAACTTCACAAGAAAGGTTCTTCAAAAAGCTAATCTTTGAACGAAACACGATAATCGTAACACACTTCCTCGGCAACGGCGCCAAAAATTGATTCACCCTAAATACGTATATATAATATATAGTATAGTAGAATATAATCAATAATAGTATAGTAAGTATTTTCCATCGGGTTCTAGAAACAAACTTTTAACCAAAGTTGTCTCAAAAACCTCCCGGGTCGTTTTTCCTCGACGAAGTGTGAATTGAAAATTAGCTAAGTCCGTGATCGCGCGTTTCGAATTGGTTTTCAAAAGTTTTTTTTGGGATTGGTTTCTAAATCTACTAAAAGGAAAAGCATATAAAAAGCACGCCAAGTTATACTAATTATAAATCTAAGATTAAAACTATGAGATTATACTAAAAAATATAAATGACTAATATGCTTGCTAGGTGACGTGAAATGTTCAACAAGTGCGGGCTTAGGTTCAAGAAATTAAATGACAAGTAAAATAAAATGCTAAAAAAATAAATGACAAGAAATTAAATTGCATTAAAAATAAATGACAAAATGTAAATCGAAAAGAAAATACTAATGACTAATAATTTTTTAAATCTTTTTAAACCCGCACCTAAATTCCAAATCACTAATCACTTAGCAAACACAAGATATCTACTCACTACTCATAACGAAATACAATTTAACAAACATAGCATTTAATGACAAAAATAAATCTACACTAATTAATTGAAAAATGATAGAAAATGAAACCGAATTGAAGACCCGCAATTAATCGTAAACCACCCGATTTATTTATTTTTTATCCGGGAAGTAATGTTCTCGGGTAGGTCCAACGAAATCGTGAATTGAGAATTTAGGAATAATTCGGATTCGAGTTTAGAATGATAAGGATTTTTGAAATTTTTATTACACTACAAAATATAATAGCATGAATTGAAAAAAACAATTAACTAGCACGAAATTTAAATGCACAAAACGTAAAAAATGCTGAGCTAAAATGAAATTTAAAAACTAAGGCACAACTTTTAACAAATTTTATACCTAAAAATCACAAATTTAAAATGAAAATTTTAGGAAAAAGAATTAGAATTTTTCAACTATTTTCTATTTTTTATGATTTTTTATAAGAAAAAGTAATCACTAAAATCTATTTTAATTCCTAGAAAATACAAATTTTACTGGGAAAAATATAGAAAAATGGTTTTTAAACACTTAAATGGTGCAGAAATTTAAAGACATAAAAAGCCCCAATTTTTATGATCTAATTAAACCCTAATTTTATCAATTAAAACTATAAACCCTAAATAGTAAAACTAATTTGAAAAATATAAAACTATTTTGTTTTTACTAAAAGAACAGGGTAGAAAGTGTAAGAAGTGAAACTACAGGGTAGGCGGTCTAATATTTGCAAATTTACACTATAGAAGAAACGGGTAACCCTAGACTTTGAGACAATGACAGAACAGACCCTACGCTTTCAGCTTATTTTGCTTATCGAAAAAATGATTTTCAGCAAAAACTTAAAACTACAAACTTATTGAGGAGCTTAATCTCTACAACTTTAATAAAAGGACTTCTATCTTTTAACAAAAGAATAAGCCAGAAAATAAGCAAATGCTAAGCTGTTACAGAAAGTAAGCTTTTAACTAGCTTTTTAGACTTTGGCTTATTATGAGCTTATTACTTGATGAAAATGAAAACTAAAAGAAGATTATTGATGCTTAAGATGTATTTTAAAGGAATCTAAACTAAAATTAACCTAAAGTTAACAAAATTAGACAGAAAATTAAAATGAGAAAGTGCAAAGTTTACTCTTGCTGCTGTCCTATGCTGCTGATCTAGTGTGCAAGGAATGAAAATGCAAGTTAAAGTTCTACTTAAGCATGACTTAACTAATTCATTACATGTATAAAATCCTATATTAACTAAACTTGGTCTCAAACTTGCTTTGAATCTTAAATTTCTATCAATGCCTTAATGTGAAAACTGTCCTGGTGCTAGTCATGAATTTTTAAACTCTAACTTTTGTAAAACTAAACTCTAACTTTTAAAAGCTGATTGAATACTTGTTATATAACCTAACTCATAACTTATTGAAGGCTTTGACAAAGTAGTTGTCTTAAAAGTCATACTAGTGCATAATACTATCACTCCTGTATGCTAGCTGTCAAATACTAGATGACTTTAAAATCTTTATAAAAGCTAAAACAAATTAAACATTTTATCTACTTCTATTTAGATTGACCTGCTTAAGCTATTTAAAAACTAAAAACTAAGGCTTATTAAGAGGAATAAGCTAGTTACTCTATTAGGCTTATACTACTACTAATTGACAGAAATTAAGGTATGAAATCTATATGAGTTTTTGAACTAAAACAGCTTATAACTAACACATTTATAACCTAACTGAGCTTAATGAAACAGGTATAGACATTAAAAGTCATAAGAAAAAGCAAGCTTAATAAGCTAGAAATGCTTAATTGAATATTGAGAAAGTGAAACCTGAATATTGGAGTCTCAGAACTAGAGCCACTCTAGTAGAGTGAGTGGCTCAAATTATGAACCTAAGTGGCTTCCAAAGCCTCTAAACCAGAGCTTTAAGCTCAAAAAGCTAGATTAGCTTATTTCTCTCTTGTTGCTTGAAATGAACTTCAAATTACTTAAGTAATCTATGACTTTGCGATTCAAATGAATAGAATGAGGAAATGACTTGCTTAACAAAAAAGTTTGCACTAAAATTGAGACTTATTTAAAAGCAATAAGTCAAACGAGCTTTTTTAGAGCTTATTCTGATAATTAGAACTTAAAATTTAATTCAAAGAACACAAATAGACTGTAGTCTTATGAGATTACTGAAATAATGACAGTACAAGTTTAGAAAGGAGAGATTAACAAGACTTTTAAAGCTGATGCTATAATTTTGTAAGTAAAAGCTTATTACTAAGAGAATTACATTTGTAAAATTTAAAAACAGAAAAACAAACTAACAACAAATGAGACCTTTGGTGCTATTTATAGAGGATGAGGGTGAGAGGGAAGAATTCTAGAAAACGTCACTTTAAATTCTCGTCCTCTATCTTCTTATGGTGATTGTAGCCGTTGGATGAGAGAGATGAGGTGTCCTGGCCAATGAGGTGTTGCCACGTGGGCGTTTAGGATTGGAGAGAGTGTATAAACAGGCTTGGGTTTTATAGAGGAGCGGGGAAGGGTGAAATCGAAGTTGGGTTTGTGTAAAGATTGGGCGGGAAAGTCTGTTAGGCAGTTTGCAAACAAACGCGCTTGTTCTGTTTGAAACTTTGAAAGGTTGGCACAACTAGTCCTTGTGATTGCTCCGCCCAATTCTAGTGTAAAATGAAGTTTGAGAATGGCATGATCAGCCCTTGTGGTTCTTTCTCTCTTTCTTTCTTTAATAAACAACTTTTCTCTTTTGGCAAACCGTGGTCCTTGATCTTCATAACTTCAAAATAGGGCCCTGAGATTTGAAGACTTGTCTCTAATGTTCCTACTCAATTGGGGTCTTTGACTTTCTTTATTGCTGTGTCGGGCTGATCCGGCTTGTGAATTCTTCACCCTTTGCTCTTGTCTTTGTCTTTTTCTTGTTTCTTGTCGGTTTCTGACTGTTTTTGCTTCTTTTTGTCCTTGTAATCCTTTCCTTCACAATTAGAATAAAAGCACACTTTTTTTTTTTTTTCTTTTTTTTTTTTTTTTTTTTTTTTTTATATTCTTTTGGCAATTTTCTTGGTTTTATTTGGCAAAATCCGGGTAATTTACATTACATTTAGCATTTATCACGGAACCTAATGGTGAATAGTAAAAAATTATGTTCACATCAGACGATATATATATTTTTATGTTAATTGTCGTAAAACCTGTAATACGTCGTTATTGTATTCGTTATAGCTCCGTTTTTAGTTTGATCTTTCGAGGACGTTCTCGTAAGTGATGTTATATTTATTTATGAGGTTTATACCAAAGATAATAAATTTCATGTCATGAATAGTAACTGTTATAAAATAGTTTTATAAAAGTATTAATTGTCGTAAACTCGCGAAATTCATAACTCGTTCGTTATTAATTGAAATTGATGATTCTTATCATTTTGGAACTAAAAAATATGTGTTCATTTGTTAAATATATCCACACTTGAGTTTATACAATTTTATAAAATGTTTTTTTAAAATTCTTTTTTCGCTCGCGGTTTATTACGTATAACTTGTTTTTAACGGTAATTTTTCGTTATTAATACGTTTACAAGTTTATTACCTTTTCGGATCGTCGTGAAATGTATTATCTTATAAAAATTATAAAATGGATATGTTAAATTTCGAATTTTGGACAGCAAGTTTGATTGGGTTTGTTAAGTCCTTATATATCCTTGTTTTCATACTTTTCCACTTTTGTAAACTACCACAAGTCTTATATTTCATAATTATCATATGGGTTACATATAATAAAATTCCATGGTTCCATAATTGTCCTTATATGTCCAAAATTACCAAGTCCATATTATACTTTTAACCCTTAACTTCCATAATTAACCTTTTTATCACAAGTTTATACTTAGTCACTTTTACATATAAACCATAAGTGTACAAAGTGTAATTTCTTTCCATATGACTTTATTTAGTGTTCTATAAAATCATGATTAAACGTCCCTAATCAATATTACTGTCTTTGTATTTTCTTATTTGAAAATATTATGAAACTTGTAAACCCTAATTAATACATAATCATTTTCATGTTTAACCAAGAGTGTAAATCACTTGTGTGACCATTTTAACATGATGTTAATAACATCATAGGATATATAAATGTGTACATTATGATGACAACAATTAAAAACTTCTCTTTTTACATGTAATAATCCTAAATGGTGATTTAGCTAAATAGAATAATCATATGCCATAAATGAAAATTATAAGAACATAAAGAGTTCAAGTAAACCTTATGAGGTATGATGATGATGATAAGCAAGTGATAAACCCTTGTTTAGCCCTAGAATCCAAGCTTGCACTTAAGAAAACCCTTATTTTCTTAATAAAAACCCTAGCTTCCTTTTCTTGATTAATACTTGGAAATGCTTATCCAATGCTTGGAAATACCTTAGAATGTCTTATAATAGATGTGTATAGGAGTGTATGGGTTGTAGAAAAATTGCTATGGATTTGGTTTGGTTGTTGCTTAATGCCGTAGCATATAGAGAGAAGGAGAGAAAGATTGTGATAGTTTATGTCTTTATGTTCCCTAAATGAGACATCATCCCATGGAAACAAGGATGGTGTTTCTCTAGTTTATTTTATATACTTTGTATGTTTACTTGCACATTTATAAAAGAAAAGTGTAAGTAAACTTTTGTATAAATAAAGATAAAGTGTAGTTTATTTTTATAAAAGTATACTTGTAATGTCTTGGTAAATTTTGTAAAGTATTTGTTATCTTATGTATACTTATGAGACGTGTACATATATATACATATGCATAAAGTTTTATAAACTTTGATCATTGTATATAAACGTAGGTATTTGTTGAAGCGTATGATAATTTTTACGGTTCCGGGAATACCTAATTGTCATTTATCGCGAAACGTATACACTTTACGTAACCGATAAAAATAACATAAACAAAGACCATAATTATTCTCAAAATAATTATGTAATACATGATTGATGTAAACGCTAAATCGATTGATGCCCATTTATATTGAAAGCTAATTTTTAGCTTACGCGATTTTGCTTAACATTTATGATTTAAAGCAAATGCGTACAATACAAAAGGTACATTGTGGATTTATCGACGTTGTTAATGACTTGAAAACACAGGGTGTTATAGACTTCCCCCGTTAAATGAGCCTTGTCCTTAAGGCTCACGATGCAGCACTTGACGACGGTGAGGTCTTGGTGAAGAGGTGTGGATATTTCTTCTTGAATTGGTCTTTACGTTCCCACGTGAACTCAGGACCTCTCTTGGAGTTTCATCAAACTTTGACTAATGGGATCCGACTTTGCTTTAACCGTTTAACTTCACGGCCCACTATTTCTAATGGTTCCTCAACATAATGAAGCTTGTCATCAAGATGAAGTCCATCCAACGGAACGGCTAATGGTTCGTCGGCATGACACTTTTTCAGGTTGGACACATGGAATGTATTATGAACTCTACTCAGCTCTTCAGGAAGTTTGAGCTTGTAAGCAACCTCTCCAACTTTTTCTAACACCTTGAAAGGTCCAACATACCTAGGGTTTAACTTCCCCCGTTTGCCAAAACGTACGACCCCTTTCCAAAGTGAAACTTTAAGCTTAACTTTATCCCCGACTTGGAATTCCATTGGTTTACGCTTCAGATCGGCGTAACTCTTCTGTCGATCACGAGCGGCTTGCATCCTTTGCTTGACCTGGATGATTTTCTCAGTAGTCTCTTGAATTAGTTCTGGACCAAGTATTTGAGCTTCTTCCAACTTCAGTCCAACAAACAGGTGAACGACACTTTCGACCATAAAGTGCTTCAAATGGTGCGGCCTTGATGCTGGCGTGATAGCTATTGTTATATGAGAACTCGACTAATGGCAAATGGTTAACCCAACCCTTTCCAAAGTCGATTGCACAAGCACGCAGCATATCCTCGAGAGTTTGAATGGTCCTCTCGCTTTGCCCGTCTGTTTGTGGATGGTACGCTGTACTCATATCCAAATTAGTACCCAAAGCGTTCTGAAGTGACCTCCAGAAATTTGATGCGAATCTCGGGTCGCGATCACAAATGATTGAGACAGGTATTCCATGTCTCGTGACCACCTCCTTCAGGTACATTCTTGCAAGTTTATCCAAAGGATCAGTCTCTTTCATCGGTGTGAAGATCGCAGACTTAGTGAGTCGGTCAACGATCACCCAAATGGTGTCGTAGCCTTGCGACGACTTAGGAAGCTTTGTAACAAAATCCATGGTGATGTTGTCCCACTTCCATTCAGGTATCTTAGGTTGTACCAACAATCCTGATGGCCTTTGATGTTCGGCCTTGACCTTAGCACAGGTCAAACACTTGCTAACATAAGTGGCTATGTCGGCTTTCATGTTGGGCCACCAATATAGCTTCTTCATGTCTTGGTACATTTTGTCGGAACCCGGATGAATAGAGTATTTTGATTTGTGGGACTCGTGCATGATTACAGTCCGTAAATCTCCATAACAAGGTAGCCAACTCCTGCCATTGAGGCATAGGGTTCCATCCGCACGTGGTTCCAACTTTTGTTTCAACAGTTGAAAAGTTGCTTCTTGCTTATCGCCCCACTCAAACTTGACCTTCTTTTGAGTAAGCTTAGTCATTGGTTTTATGATCTTTGAAAACCCTTCAATGAATCTTCAATAGTACCCAGCAAGACTAAAAAAATTGACGAATCTCCATTGGTGACTTAGGAGATGTCCAATCTTTAATGGATTCAATCTTGACTGGATCCACATGAATTCCT
>BQNB010124939.1:6602-19855 GCA_026074375.1 Tanacetum coccineum
TTATTTTTGTTTGAATTTGTTTATTAGCTGTTAGTGCTTATCTGTTTATGCTTATTTTGCTTTTACCTTTGCTTATTAGAGCTTAACTTGCTTAACAGTTAGCCAATTTAAGTCTTAGTATAGTTAATGCTTATTCTGTCACTTTACTTAGTTTATTATGTGCTTATTTTTTATTTATAAAAAAGTGCTTTTGTAAAAATTGCTTATTTAGTGCTTTTCTAAAAAGTTATAAAAAAATGGCAAAAACAAAAACATTTGGGATTAGGGGAAGCCCCAGGTGAGCAAGGCTCGAACCCGGGATCTCTACCCTTATCCCAAACGTTTTACACACAACACACTCTACCACTTGCCCTGGGGTCTTTTTCGGTTTATCTTTGCGTAATTAATCTTTTATACACATTTTAGCTCTTTTAGCTTATAAGCCGTTTTTGGCTTATTTCACTGCTTATTTGATAAGCTGTTTTCACAAGCTTAGTTTTCTTAGATTCTACACTGTTCAAGCTACTTTTCATGATTTTTCTAGTTTTTTTATAAATTGTTTAGTATTTTTTATATTTAATTTTTGTTAAAATCATTTTTAATTCATAAAAAATTTTAAAAAAATCAAAAAAATATAATTCTTTTTTAGAAAATTTTCTTTTAACATTTAGAAGCTAGGAAAATTAGATTTGCTTTCGTAGGGTTAAAATTGCAAAATTTTGTTTTTTAAAGAACGGGATTGAATCCCGTTCATATTTTTAGTGTTTTTAAGCTTAAATCTCTCCCGTTTTTGGTCTAGTTTTCTTTGTCCTAGCTTTTTAGTTAATTAAGACTTATAAAAACCAAAAAGATCATCTTAGGACCAAAAAGATCAGCTTATGCTTTTCCCATTTTCCCTCGAGGGTGCCACCCGGATTTAGCTCGAAAAAGAACCCCCTCGATCGATTCTTACATGGGATGATCTTGTTTCGAAATTCCTTAACAAATTCTTCCCTCCTTCCAAAACAACAAATCTTCGAAATGAAATCACGAGATTTCAACAAAGATTTGATGAAACTTTCTACGAGGCATGGGACCGATTCAATGATCTTCTTCGGGCATGCCCACATCATGGATTTTCGGAATTACATCAACTCGATACTTTCTATAATGCTTTGAACTCTAATGATCACTATTCGTTTAATTCCGCCGCGGGTGGTAACTTTTTGGATAAAATGCCCCGTATACATATGTTGAAAAAAGCCGTTTGTACAATTAGTGTTTGTAAGATCCTTCCCGTGTGAAGATATTTTGTTAATTTCATATAAAAAAAATACAAAAAGAATTTTCTTTTATTAGTATATATAAATATATAAAAAAAATCAAAAATTAAAAACATGTTCCAGTAAAAAAAAGAAATAAAATTCACCATTAATATAATACTTTCAATTAAAGTATTATCATTAATAAGTTCCTGAACCAAAGATCAAAAACTTACCTTTTGTGTCTCTCGCGAGGTACGGCTCACCTTCGAAAGTTAAACAAACTATAAGAGGGGTATAATGCGGGTTGTTCCTAGGAACTACGACCCTAAAGGAGAAAGGTTTTTAATAGCTTTGCGCTTTCCTACTCCTCCGCTCCTTTGTGCATTTTTCTCTTTGAAGAGTTATCGAGAAGTGAGTTGATTATTAGGTTTAAGTGTCTTATCTCATTGTCCAGTATTAAAATACATTGTGAATACGTTGTTGAAAAAAACCAAAAAAAATATAAAAAAAAGAAATAAATTAGTATAAATTTTCTTTTTACATTTTAGTGCATGCGCACTCGTTCTCAATCTCGTAATTCTAACCGTCAACAACAACAAGTCCCGATCGACTTTAGTTGTGTAACACCCCCAAATTCTGGTATGCATCGGATGGTAAACATTAGTGCTACGTCAAATACACAATCAAGATATAGGAATACGACCAAAAAAATAGACGTTTAAGACAAGATTCTTCGATGCCATACAAAATATCAAGTTATATACATTAGGTCCACATATGATATTAAAATGTAATAAACATTTCAAGTACATATTTAATTAAACAAAAGCATCATAATACCCAAAAGATGACTTAAGTTTTTAAAGATAATAAAAGTTGCATTGAATATAGATAAAACACAGAATCCGTCTTCATTGATATCCGCCACGGCTCCCCTCCAATCTTCATACCCTAGGACCTGAAATTACATGCAAAAAAG
This sequence comes from Tanacetum coccineum, assembly GCA_026074375.1. Taxonomy (NCBI): domain Eukaryota; kingdom Viridiplantae; phylum Streptophyta; class Magnoliopsida; order Asterales; family Asteraceae; genus Tanacetum; species Tanacetum coccineum. The sequence goes on from BQNB010124939.1 coordinate 8,805, forward strand.
TCAACACAAAGTTGAGTGAAATCATAGGTTAATCGTAAAAAGGGGTGGACCACAAATCGAAGTAATATAGACCCTGAAACACTTCAGTAGTCCAAAACGTTTTATTATTGCACAAAGCTCATGAACCCCGAAGCCTATCTAGATTTGTCCCAATCAGAATATAGGATGCTTGCCAACAACCTAACACCTCTCAATGTTAAATGCACCTTGATCAAACTAGTGACCCAAGGAAAGGTGGGGATTGTGAGTCCCGATAGATCTATCCACAACACTCGCGCTTACTACAATAGCAATTAACGGTTCATGATAAATAGGGACTTCACGGCAATAAGGTAACTTAGCAATAATATTCAGGCAGTAATCTGGATAGCATACACTTTGTAAACACTTTGAAAACACTTAGAAAAACACTTGTGTCCAATAGTAAAACAAGCAATGTAATTCACCCTGTAGATTTTGTAAAACAATCACGTAGTAAAAAGGGGGCTATGAACTCACCTCGAGTGAATGGAAATCAACAAGTATTCACAATAGAAAAATGTGTCACGAAGGAATCCGAAGGCACTATCCAATATAGGTCGTATAAGTACTAAACACTTTGATTATTTATAGGTCGTATAGCTCATCATACTTATCTTCGGGCTATCATAATTAAGAGGTCATGTAGTGACATATGAGGAGCTAGGACACTTTAAATCGTAAATCCAACAACTTGTCGAAACTGCTACCCCCGAAGAGTGCCTCATTATGAAACTCCCTAGTAAAATATGATTACTTGATATAACAAATACACGATAATTCTAATATAGCAACATCACCAACTAATCGATAATAGTTAAATCATATTTAAAAGTAAGAAACGTTTTATAAGTCATACTTTAGTAAAACTGTCGTAACTTTCTCTATTAAATTCCGTAATTTCTATTCTTACGTCCACTCCATCTGTAATAAAGACTTAGTTTCAAAATTATACCATTTTCAAATCTGAGTTTATCTGAGAAAAGTGATTTTTACTGTTCATAACAGTTATATATTTATTTTTATAGATTTATTTATCTTAAATCTCGTAAATGTCGTAACTTATTCGTTTTAACTCCGTATTAAGCGGATTTTAAAAGTTTTATCGATTTATTGATTTTTTAAAAGTATAAGTTTCTATGGTGAATAGTAACTTTTATAAAAATAGTTTTATAAAAGTATATATTTAACGTAAACTTGAAATCGTCGTATCTTTTTCGTTATAAATCAGTTTTTCGAGTTCTTTACATGCCCACGATCCTTGGGACATGTAGTATCTTATAAAATCATAAAATAGAGGTGTAAATTTCCGAATTCAAACAGCCCCTAAATGGGTTTTTCTCAAAATGTGTTTAAAAGTCGTTTTTATAACTTTTTAGCTTAACCACTTTGTTACACGTCCATTACAACCCTTATTAACATATGTATTACATACTTAGGGTTCCTAGTCCATGATTAGTCCACATGAGTCCATGATAACAATATTAACAACCCATTACATCATATGAAAACATAAACTTTCCATAAGTAACTTTTAACTACAAGTTTATACTTGTACATTTTTACACTTAACCAACATGTTACGATACTTATAATCCCATTATATCATGATATTTACCAAAACAAAGAACATAAAAAAAGTGTACAAAATAAAGATCTCAAGTAGAAAAAAAACCCTTTTTAATATGATTAAAAGTATCCTAAATGTGAACTTAAACTATATAGAACCAATATATGCATAAATGATAAATGTAAAGACATAAATGTTTTTAGATAACCTTATGGAGATGTAATCTGGTAACCAACACAATCTACACCATTTTAGATTACAAACCAAAGCTTGCACAATCAAAGAAACCCTAAACCCTAATATTCCATTTTTCTTTCTTAACACTTGTAAAGACTTAACCAAGCCTTCAAATCTTCTTAGGACATCTTAGATATATAGTAGGAATGTGTGTAAATGTGTTAAATAAATTTTGGTATGGATTTGGTGATGGTGTTGTGGTTGCCGTGAGCTAAAAGGGAGGAGGAGGAAGAATTTTTGTGTTTTTCACCTTGATAATAAGAAGTGTGTGTGTAATATGACTAGCTAAGGCCTTAAGTACCCTAAGGACTAGTCAAAGACAAGATGAGTAAACTAAGGAAGCCTTAAAGTCCATGTCTCAAAAAGAGGGATTTATCCCAGGTTTTTAAAGGAACATTTTTTTCCAATTTTTGAAATATCTTTGTGTTTCTATCTCTATATCCGGATATGTATATGTATGTATAAGATATTATGTAATTTTTGGGTATTGGGTATAAAAGTGGGTATTTGTTTAAAGGCGTAGAAAAGTTTTGGTGCTTCCGGGTATGCCTAAATGTTTTAATTGTGAAAACGTAAACGTTTTACGCAACCAATAAAAATAAAATATAAAACGTTTATTATTACTTTCATAAAAATAATATATTGCTTGTTTGACGAAAACTTTAATTCGTTTGGTGTCCGTTTACGTTAATTGTTGATTTTTAGTTTACGCGATTTTACTATATAATAAGAATTAAAAGTAAACGCGTACGAGAAAAAAAATAATTAGTAAAATAGATGACGTCGTAAATGACCTGAAAATACGGAATGTTACAGTCTCCTCCGGTTAGAAGAGCCTTGTCCTCAAGGCTCAAGTTGCGGCACTTGGAGGAAGGTACGGGTCGATAAAAGATTGCGGATATTTCATCCGGAATTGGTCTTCACTTCCCAAGTAATACTCAGCGCCTTGTCGATGATTTCCAACTAACTTGTGCCCAATGGGATTACTTCTCGAGCATTGACTTCTTCACATCCCGCCTACGGATCTCAATAGGCTTCTTCGACTAATCCGCAGATTTTCATCATTCTCAGACTCATCCAAAGGCACTTGAACATCTGGCTCAGCCAAACATTTCTTGAGATTAGACACATGAAACGTGTCGTGGACACAACTCAGCTCCTGGGGTAACTTTAGCCGATAGGATACCGGTCCAACACACTCTACTATTTCAAATGGTCCTACATATCGTGGTGTTAGCTTTCCTTTCTTACCAAATCCGTAACCAACTCACCCTCCATGAAGATACTTATAAGGTAAACTCGTCCTCCCAACTTGGAATTCAAGAGGTTACTCCTCTTATCAGCATACTATCTGGCGACTCCTACCGTTTTCAATCTTTCCCTAATTTTGAACAATCTTTTTCTGTCATTGCCTTGCACAGATTATTGGTCCAATAAGCTGACTTCTCCCACTTCAGTTCCATATCACGGGGGATCTACATTTCCGCCTACAAGCCTCGAATGGTGGCCACTATAATTCTTGTGTGGTAAACTGTTATTATAGGAAAACTTAATCAATGGAAGATGAGTATCCTACTAGCAACCAAAACCCATAACACAAGCTCGAACATATCCTCCAGCATCTGAATATAATGCTCACTCTGACCGTCGGTCCTGAGGGTGGCAAGCCGTACTCATGCTATGTCTTGTACCCAACGCTTCCTGAAGACTTGCCATAAGTGTGACTTGAATCACATCACGGTCTGAAATGATTGACACGGCATACCAGGTCCTCGCTACAATCTCGTTGACATAAATCTTTGCCAGCTTCTCTGTTTTGTAGTCTTCACGAATAGTGAGGAAGGTGATCCCGACTTGAATCATATCTATCCACAAACGACCCAAATCGTATCATCCCACACTACTTTAGAAAACTTTGTGTCAAAGTCCCATTGTTTATCTTTTCCTTTCCCACTTGAGGAAATTTCTGGTTGCTGAAGAAATCCTAAGGGTTTACTGATGTTTCGGCTTAATCTTAGAGCACGTAAGACACAGCTAACGTACTAGCAATGTCTCTCTCATACCAAGGCCACCAAAAACAAGTCAACTCAGATCATAGTACATCTTATCTTCACCCGGATGTACTGAATATCTAGATGTATGAGCTTCATCCATGATCAATTTCCTTACATCACCAACTGATGGAATCCAGATACGATCAAAGAAGTAAATTTCACCATCATCTCGTTGCTCAAAGTGTCTTTCTAATCCTCTTAGCCATTTAGTTGGGGCTTTGAGATCCTTGGAAGCTTCGCTCTACGCTTCCAAAATCTTAGTCTTAAGTCCAGAATGAATAGTAATACTCATAGCACGTACTCGTCTTGGCTTGAGTCTTTCTTTTCCAGCTCAAGGCATCTGCCACTACGTTCGCCTTGCCCGGGTGGTATTTGATCTCACACTCGTAGTCACTGAGTAGCTCGATCCATCGCCTTTAGCGCATATTTAAATCTTTCTGGTCAAATATGTACTGGAGACTCTTGTGGTTAGTGTAGATAACACTTTTTGTCCCATAAAGATAATGTCTCTAGATTTTAAGAGCGAACACCACCGCACCCAATTCCAGGTCATGGGTGGTATAATTTTTCTCATGCTTCTTCAACTGTCTTGATGCATACGCTAACACTTTGCCCCGCTGCATCAGTACGCACCCAAAACCTTGTTTTGATGCATCACAATAGACCACAAAGTCATCGGGTCCATCGGGGAGTGCCAACACAGGAGCATTGCATAGTTTCTCTTTCAGAATTTGGAAAGCTTCATCTTGCTTATCTCCCCACACATAAGTCTTATTCTTTTGAGTCAACAGGGTGAGGGGCTTGGCGATCTTGGAGAAATTCTCAATAAATCTCCGGTAGTAACCCGCCAATCCTAAAAATGAATGAATTCAGTTGATGAATATCATGAGTCTTCCAGTCTTGACAACTCAACCTGCATATCCACATGGATACCATCACGGTTTGACCCCATTTCCTATGAACAATATTCTTGTAACAAAATTTGCACTTTGAAAATTTGGCGTACAACTTCACCTTCTAAGTAAGTCTAAAAATCGTTTTCAGTGTACCTTCATGCTCTTCTTCTGACGTTGAGTAGATTAAGAATGTCGTCATGAACACAAATACAAATTTGTCTAAATTACGCTTGCAACGCGGTTCATTAAGTCCATGAATATTGCTGGTGCGTTCGTCAGCCCAAATGGCATGACTGTGAACTCAAAGTGCCTGTATCGAGTTCTAAACGCGGTCTTCGGTATATCTTCCTCTCGGACTCTCAACTGATGATAACCGAGCGAAAGTCTATCATCGAGAACCACACTCACCTTGTAATTGTCTAAACAAGTCATCAATATCTGGGGAGAGTGGTAACGGTTCTTATAGTCAACTTGGGTTTAGTTCCCTGTATCAATACACAATTTTTCCTTTTTCCCCTTTATCTCATCGAACCGTCTTTCTTCTTGACAAAGAGCACGGGTGGCTCCCCATGGTGAGTGACTTGGCCGAATAAAACCCCTTCTCTTAAGTACTTTTAAGCAGGTTTGATAATTCTAACATTTCTGAAGGACTAACGCGGTATGGAGACTAGACAACTGGCGATGCTCCTTTAATCAGATCACGCGAATTCCTATCTCTCGCACAAGAGGTAAACCTAACAGATCATTGGAAATAACCTCAAGAAGTCTCGGTACAACACGTATGTCATCAAGCTTTTCTCATCGAGCCTGATACATGCAAGTGAACGAAGATCTCTTTTCCACCTCTCGCCGTTAAAAACTTCACGAATCTTTCCATTCGGAATAGGATATGGAACAATCTTCTCATAACAATCGATGGAGCTCGTGGTATGCTAACAATCCATTCCGAACCCAATGATAACATCAATACTACCAGCCGGGTTGGTAACAAGTCTATTTGAACACGTGATTACTCAGACTAAGTTGCAACTACGAAAATGGTATATGTTTTAGGTGCTAACAACATTTCTTCTGCTAATTCAGATTTCATAACTAGTATTTAAATGGCTGGGTCAATACAATAAAATGGTGTAAACGCAAGAAATACAAAAACTTCTTCTCGCCACCCGAAAACAGAAGAGAATACAAGCGTAGTGATCATTAAGAAGAAACGTACCCGTGACCACATTCGGATTCTGCTGTGGATTTTCAATCACCACGTAATGCTCTCCACGATCTCCAAGCATTTTGCTGGTTTCCCCATGTTTCGGACACTTTGTCCATTAAATGTCTTTCTCACCACACCCAAAGACAGTCACATTCTGCAGGAAGTCATTACCTGCACCCTGAAGCCTAACTCTACAATCCTTCTCCATGTGACCTATTCTTTGACATCACAAGAACTTTTGATAACACGGCCATGATTATTACGTTGCACACCGGTTGCATTTAGGTAAATTTCCAGCATAAATCTTTCCTCCAGCTGGGGCTGCAGCATATGCCCTGACAGTTTCTGGTCTCCTGTTTTGTTGCTGGTGATGATTGTTGTTTCGGTTGCGGTTATTGTTGTTGTTGTGGTTATTGTTGTTGTTGTGGTTGTTGTTGTAGTTATGGTTTAATTGTTGTTTGTTGTTTCTCTGTTTGTCTTGCTATTCCTTTATTGCTTCCCCAATTCTTGCAGCCACTACCCCCTGAACTGATTTCTCGACCAGTTTCACGGGCATGTTGATTGCCTCATGGAAGGTCGCAGCTTTGAAGAAGTGATGTTTCCTTTGATTCTTTCAGGAAACCCACAAATGTACATTTCAATCTTCTTACTTTCAGTGGACACCAATTCAGGCACACCAGAACTAGTTCGTGGAAATGATTACTGTAAGCTTCGATATCATCTCCTTTCAGAGTCAGAGTCCAAAGTTCTTGTTCATCCTTTGGATTCAGTTGCTGGGCAGTATTCAATGGTCATCATAGCTTTCACGTTGCTCCAGGGGATCTGATTAGCATTACCAAGTCCCAAAGTCTGTACATTTCCATTCCACCAGGTTAGAGCATGACCCTCGAACGTGCACATAGCAAACTTTACTTTGTCATCCCATTACATACATTTGCAAATTTCAACACTGCTCCATCCTTTCGAACCAACGTTTCAGTCGACAACACCTTTCATCCCCTTGAAAGAGTGAGGCTTGCCATTCATAATGTCTTATACGAACATCCATGCATCTCTGGTACAATAGTTCCTCCAGTATTTGTTGATCCGGATCCACCAACATTGTTTGAGTCAGCTCTAGTCTTTTCATATTTTTCAATGGCTTTGGCCACAAGCTTTTCCACTATCTTCCTAACAGATTTCTTCTTAAATCTCCTGGGCGGCATGATTCTGGCAACACAAGTACACAATTCATTGAGAATTTGTAAAAGTATGCAGAGTCATGACACATGGTAAATAATGGAGAATGATATAAATAATCATAAATTAATCAGGAAAGTCGATATTTATATAATTGATCGATAGAAATAGATATTGATATGTAATGCACCATGATCAACTTGTGACCATAAATTCCGGTGGGGATTGTTAGTCCCGATAGATCTATCAACAACACTAGCGCTCGCTATAAAAGCAATTAACGGTTCATGATATTAGGGACTTAGATGGCATTGTGGTAACTTAGGCAATAATAATCAGGCAATAATCTGGATAGCATACAGTTTAGAACACTTGTGTCCGTAGTAAAACAAGCATGTAATTTCACCCCGTAGAGTTTATAAAACAAGTAGATAGAAATGGGGCTATGAACTCACCTTGAGTTATTGATAATCCAATACAACAGAAAACGCGTCACGGAAATGACAGAAGGCAACCTAAATTAATTTAGGCCGTATAAGTACTATGTGCATTGGGTAACTATTACCATATATCATTCTATATAGCTAATCACCATCTAATCGTTTTAGTAAAATTGTGTTTAATAAGTTAAAACGTTTATAATTACCGTTTTAGTAAAACTAGCGTAACTTTCTCGTTTCAAGTCCGTTTCTTACGTTTCTTACGTCCATGTTTTCGTATTAAGACGAGTTATCAAAATGTTACATTTTTAAAATTTTAGTCCTCTGATAAACAGTACTTTTTACTGTTCATAACAGATATAAACTTATTTTTTATAATTTTAGTTATCGTAAATCTCGTAAATGTCGTAACTTATTCGTTTTAACTCCGTTTTTAGTGATTCTTTCGAGCACGTTTTCGTATTTAAAAGTTTTATATAATTAATGATGTTTTCAAACTGTATTTTACTGATGTGAACAGTAAATTTTATAAAAATAGTTTTATAAAAGTATTTATTATCTTAAACTTGTAATTTTCGTATATCCTTCGTTATTAATCGGATTTTTGAGTTTCTTACCTTTTTGGAATCCTCATGACATGTAGTATTTTATAATAATATAAATTTTACTGTTTGGAATTCATGCTAAAACAGTTTATTATAAATATTTATGTATTTATTTATATAACTTTGTTTTTATTAGTTTTTAGCTTAGGTAAAATATCACAAGTCTTCCATAACTCTTATATATCTTATGCCATACATATAATAATGTCCATAAGTCCATATTTGTTCAAGAGTCCATAGTAACAAGTCCTTAACACTTCTAATCAAAACTTCTTTAATACACATTTTGAGGAAGTTTATATTGGATACAAAAAAAGTTGGATACTAGGGACTCATCCACATCATCCATCTAAAAAGAAATCAATGGTTGTGATTAAAAGCATTTAATTATTTCACCTATTTTTTAAAATTTAAATATCTCATAAACCGTTAATCGTTAAGCAAAAAAAAATATACCATCACGACGAGCATTTAATTATCTTTCTATAGATATCCACTTTGATATACTTTCGACAAAAAATTTTTTTACGTTTTTTTCACGTCTTTTTCACGTCTTTTTCATCTTTTTTTCACGTTTTTTTCAGATTTTTCACGTTTTTCACTTTTTTTTTACGTTTTTCACCTTTTTTTTACGTTTTTCCGTGAAAAAGTTTTTTTTCGTTTTTTCCGTTTTTCACGTTTTTTTCTCGTTTTTTTCCGTTGTTGAAATTTGCATTAAAAATCATATATGATATAACACTAATATCATATATGATTTAACACTAAAATTAAATATCATATATGACATAGCACTAATATCATATATGATATAACACTATCATATATGATTTAACACTAACATCATATATGATTTAACAGTAAAATTAAATATCATATATGATTCTCATGCAAGTTTCAACGAGAAAAAGTCGAAAAAAAAATATGAAAAAAACGAAAAGTTTTTTTTGTCGAAAGTATATCAAAATTAGAAAACGTGAAAAAAACGTGGAAAAAAAGTGAAAAAAGTGAAAAAAACGTGAAAAAAATGTGAAAAAATTTGAAAAAAACGTACAAAAACTTGAAGTCTTTTTAGTTGTCGAAAGAATATGTTTGGAATTCGTGCTAAAACAGTTTATTATAAACATTTATGTATTTATTTATATAACTTTGTTTTTATTAGTTTTTAGCTTAGGTAAAATATCGCAAGTATTCCATAACTTTTATATATCTTATGCCATACATATAATAATGTCCATAAGTCCATCTTTATTCAAGAGTCCATAGTAACAAGTCCTTAACAACTTCTAAATCATAAACTTTATTAAGTAAACCTTTTAACAATAAACATATATAAACTTTTTATACATAAACCATGAGTGTGCAATACTGATACTTCCTTTGTAACATCATATTACCAACCATATAACATGTGTACAAGTTCATAAAACCATGATTACAAAAAAAATCCATTTTTACAAGTTAAACATCTCTTAAATGGTGATTTTGCTACATAGAACATTATATACATATAATATCATGAAAATGAAAAGATGAAGGCTTATAGGTAACCTTAAGGTGATAAATGATGATGAGAAATATAATCTAAACCCTTGTTTAGATTTTTAAACCAAGCTTGCAAGAATGAAACCCTAACTTAGTTTAAGCCTTAAGAATGCTTAACTAAGCCTTCAAATCTCCATGGTATGCCTTAGATATATAGTAGGAATGTGTGTAAATGTGATAAGTAAAATTTTGTATGGATTGGGTGGTTGTTTAAGGTTGGACGTGAGCTAAGAGGAGGAAAAGGGAGAGAATGAAGTTTTTCTCACCTAGCAAATGGAATGTGTATGTGTTTACTTTACTAGTATTACCTTATGTATCATAAGACTAGTCAAAGAGACACAAAGAGGGTCTTATGGGAGTCTTGGTCAATACTTGGAAAATATGAGTCTTATGTTCCTAGAACATGAGAACATCTCATGAAATCATGGGATGTTGTTTTTAAACTTAATATTTCTTTGTGTTTCCATCACTACAACCGGCCATAGATGTATGTAGGTAATAATATTGAGAAATTTTTGGGTATTGGGTATAAAAGTGGGTATTTGTTGAAGCGTAGAAAAATTTTGGTGCTTCCGGGTATGCCTAAATGTATCTTATTGCGAAACGTAAACGTTTTACGCAACCAATAAAAATAAAATATAAAAAGTTGATTATTACTTTCGTAAAAATAATATATTGCTTGCTTGACGAAAACTTTAATTCGTTTGGTGTCCGTTTACGCTAATTGATAATTTATAGCTTACGCGATTTAACTTAACTAATAAAATTAAAAGCGAACGCGTACGAGAAAAAAAAATTAGTAAAATAGATGACGTCGTAAATGACCTGAAAATACGAAATGTTACAGGAATCGTTTTACATCTCCATCCCTGTCCCCAACAGATTCCGTCCTTATGAATTGAGCATAAAAATTACACACATAATCAAAAATATAAAGAATTGACCTACACAATGTCTTATAAAGCATACGTTGTACATAGTTCGATTAATTAAAATGTCATTCAATTTTAAAGCATCGTAAATACTAAAACGTCACATATCTTATATAAATAAAGTGGATTGAATGTCGAAAAAAATATTTGTTAATGGTTTTGAAATTTAAACTAGCCCAAGAGACTTTTGTCCCATTCTGCAAAAGAAATAATTTGTCTTTCCCCCTTTTGATTGAATAATTTCTCTAAAATCAGAGTTTCGCAAACAATTAAAAAAACTGATCAACATAAGAACCTAAGCAATAAAACCACATTCAAACACTATTTTCCATACCAGAATATGTTTTAGCTGATAATTTAATCTATAATTA
>BQNB010124940.1:0-14504 GCA_026074375.1 Tanacetum coccineum
GGGTGACACGATATACTTTCGAGGAACTTTTTTTTGATTTTTTTTTCAGTCACGAATTGCGAAAATCATAATTCGTATAACGAATCATATATGATTCGTACAACGAATCATATATGATTTCATAAAATCATATATGATTGGTGATTGTAACGAATTTTTTTCATAAAATCATATATGATTTGTGATTCCGACGAATTTTTTTTAATTTTGTTTCAGTCACGAATTGCGAAAATCATATATGATTCGTATTACGAATCATATATGATTCGTATAACGAATCATATATTATTTCATAAAATCATATATGATTTCATAAATCATATATGATTTCATAAAATTGTATATGACTTCATAAAATCATAAAAAAAAGTTCGTCGAAAGTACATAGTGTCGCCCCTCTATAGAAAGATAATTTAATTCTCGTCGCGATGATATGTTTTGTTTTGCGTAACGATTAACAGTGTGTGAGATATTTAATTTTTTATAAAGAGGTGAAAAGTGGGGGTTTTTTTTTGATAAAAAATGAGTGGCTAGGATTGGTTCATTGGGTCTATGACAAATATTTGGTCTATATTGAACTTTTGGCATATATAGATAAGATATATGTAATAATAATAATAATAATAATAACAATAAAGAATGGAAAGAGGGTACGTTAGTCATTTTCATTGCCAAAACGAGGGTATTTTAGTCATTTTAAGCTTTTTAATGGGTCAAACTAACAGTCAACATCAAAATGGACTAAAAGTGAAACGAAACTTGAAATTCGGACCAAAAGCAAAACTTTTTTGAATTTTAGACCAAAAGTGAAATCTGTACAAACCACAAGGACCAAAAATGTACTTAACTCTTTATATTATATGTAAAACATATCCTAGATGAGTCTATAACGATCTCCACAATTGGTATCAGAGCCTCGTGGCTCTTGATCTAGCATCTATAAGGTTTTTGAAAAAACCCTAAAACCCTAATTTTCAAGAAATCGTTTTGTGGTAAAAGTTTTCTAGGGTTTTGAAGTTATGTTGACATAACAGTGTTTATAATCGTCCTCTCTACCTGTTATGGGTATGCAATATGATTGTAAATCATTGTTATTATTAAGGGTTGTCTTTACATCGAATTCGGTCTTTCTTTTTCAATAATCATCAAATTCGGTGAAAAACTAGGGTTTTTGATAAAACCCTAAGTCGGTAAAACTCTATTTATTATGCATCAAAGATGTATTAGGCTTCTTGGTGATAGATCTGGTTCGTTAAATGCTTATATATATTCTGTTCATGCTTGAAGAGTTTTACTTTTGTTCGTTGTTATTCTTCTTACCACAACGAAACCCTAATTATTCAGGGTTTGTGTATCGACTTTTTACATCAGATGTGGCTTTAGATTTTAAGGGTTTAGTCATGAAGGATGCTACATATTGATGTGTTCATTATGTACATGATGAAGAATACCACTGCTTGTATGTTACTACTACTTCCTTTTGTTAATTCTGTTACTGTAGCAACATCAGTAATAAACCCTAATGGCTAGGGTTTGTTGGACGTGACGAGTAAGGGCAAAGATAATAAGGGCAATGACGTGAAGGGTATAATTGTTAATATAGATGTTTTGGTATTTGGTGGGCCTTATGTTAAAACAGCTTAGGCTAAAAAGAAGTTTGTACTGCTCCCTAATATTAATACTGTTTTTGTTATACCTGTTCGTATTTATGGCAGTAATAATTATTGTTTAGGCTCAAAGGAAGTGGAGTTAGTACTGCTATGCTATTCGTGCACAAGATTGGTTAGTACTGCTTCATGGTTTAGAAAAATGAAAGAAACAGTTACTACTGTTTGTGATTATATGATGATTAATACTGTTTCTACTACCAGCCTTATACACGTTAGTACTGCTTGGGCGTAAAAGGTTAAAGGTTAGTACTGTTCGAGGGTTTTAAAGTTGTTCAAGTATGTTAATACTGCTTTCTTTGTCTGAGAATATTTTAAAACTGCTAGTGTCGTTCGAGAAAAGAAGTTTATACTGCTTGTTTGGTTCGATATCGGGTGATAAAGGGCAGTTTTGGTTATTGATAACACACACAGGAAATAAGTTTTTGGTTATGGTTTTAAATGTTTTAAAGGCTCATATTTGTTTTTGGATTATTTAAATGGTTACGAAGAAGATTGTTTATCACCTATTTGAAGATGAAGTGGAATTGTTTAGATGCGTGTTTTTATCATATCTTAAAGTAGGTGTTACACTTTAAAGATAACTTGTTCGTGCTTAGAAATGATGTGATGAAGACTTGTCAGAATCTAGCAAAGGTGTGTGATCTAACTTATGGTGCTCAATGCTCACATTTGCTATCACTTTGGTTATGTGTCTCATAGAAGATTGAGGACTTTGTCAAGAGGTTGTGATCTACTTATATTTCACAGATTTATTTATAAGTTTGATGTCACGTGGATAGTATAAGATATAAGACACAAGTTTGGGTTATTCTACTTCTACATCAAGTTCGTTATACTTAGTTTTCTTCATTAGTGATCATTACATAAAGCCTACAGAATTTGATGATTCAAGAGATGGTTAACATATGGGTTTCAGGGGAAGCTTAATGTTAAAATGTTTAACCATTTATATGCTACATCGAGGTGAAGATTTTTACTACTGCTAGCCTTTGTTACTACTGCTAGTGTAAGTTTCTACTACTCAAGTTCATTTTTCTTATGGTGCGTAATGGAGGGAAATTTGGGTCATTGGAATACTTGGATTAGAAGTGTAATATTGGTTTGTAGTGGTCAAGATTAAAGTTTCTTATATTCATATGTCCCCTACTTGATGTTGACAAAAAGGGGAAGAAGATTTGATGATTTGCAACTTGTAGATCCTTGGTAGCTTAAGGGGAAGTTCATGCTTATTTAGTTTTGTCATTATCAACTAAGGGAAGATTGTTGGGAATTATATTTGAGTTGATAAGACAAAACAAGAATGAAACAAGATGGAAAGAAAAAGGACCAAAGTTGTAATTGAAGAATTCTACAAAAGGTAAGAATTAGAGGATTCTATCAGATTTGGTAAAAGATAAAGATGAATAATTAATTGATTCTCTTATTAATATCTTTTATTAGTTTCCATGTAAGCCTTGACTCCTTATGCTATAAAAGGAGGTCCAGGCATATTGTTTTAGGTGTGCCAAAAAGCGTGTATGTGTGCATTAAAGGTGTAAAACGTGTGTGTGTGGGTTTACACGTCCCACAGGAAGATGTAGATGCTAGCATATGTTTTAGCCCCAAGGTCATTAGTTTGATCCTGTTGATGTAACTATCTTACCATTGATCAGGTAAGATTGGGGCTTGTAGTAGTCATTGTATAAAGATGATGATGAAACCTTGTTAGGAAATAATAAAGAATGTTTTTTTAATGTTTATTACGCTGTGCATTCTATTGTTCTTTGTTATTGTTCATCCTAGATTAAAGTTCTAAATAAACTGAGCTTAAACGATCTAAGGAGTTATTCAATCTCCACACTCAGCTTGATTGAATTTCAAGAAATCATACAACTAAGTGTAGTCCACTTTGTACATATCCTTTATTTGATGAACAGTGGTGATAGATCGATTCCATTTAGGCTGGAGATTGTTTAAGAACTTGAGATTGCTGGCTATCTTTTCTAGAAAGTGTTTTTCTCTAGATAAATCATTCGTTAACTTCAAGAAGCAATGATAGTAAGATTCAACTGATTCCCCTTCAGTAGGTTTGAAGTTTTCCCATTCATTGAATAGCTTAGCCTTCTTCTCTTGAGCTCTAATGGTAGAACCTTTCATCATCTGTTCAACACGTAACAAAATTTCCTGAGCTGTCTCACAACTGTCTACTGCAGCATAGATGTCTTCTGGAAGACCTATAAGGATAGTTTGATTTTCTTAATTATCAACTTCCATTTGCTTTGCATCTTTGTCAGTGAGTTCATCATCTGTCTGCTCATGAGTAAACTCGGCTACAGGTGGTACACCGTTAAGATCATCGGGTTCATGGATAATTCGTCTTACATAGGTACCATTCTTGATAGAGTTCATAATCAATTTCCCATTTGGTTTACTCTTTGCATAGCGAATAAGACATGAAGACCATGTAACATAGTTGTCTTTATTGAGCATAGGTGGACGTATTTTAGAACCAGCAGTATAAATGTCTTGTTGAGTTGACATTGCAAAAATGATGTGAGATGATATACTATAATCGTGTTAGTAAATAGTGATTATGAGTTGTTTTTGATATAGATTAAGTCCTTGAAAGTACAATATAAATTTATTTTACGGGATTTTACAAGTCTTGATTAAACCGAGAAACTAAAATAGGTGAGACTTTCTTAGGATTTTACCAAATCAAGAAGAGACCATGAAAATAAGAATTTGTTGAGAAAAATGATATATATTTCACCTAATAGAAGTGGTACGTTTCTCTTGAGGAAAATGGTATGTTTCTTCTAATGAAATTGGTATGTTTCTCCTAAGGAAAATGGTATGTTCCTCCTAATGAAAAAACAGTGTATGTTTTTCCTAAGGAAAGTGGTATGCTCCTCCTAATTAAAAAATAGTGTATGTTTCTCCTAATGAAAGTGGTATGTTCCTCCCAATGAAAAAACAGTGTATGTTAATCCTAATGAAAGTGTTATGTTCCTCTCAATGAAAAAACAATGTATGTTTCTCCTAATAAAAGTGGTATGTTTTTCCTAATGAAAAAACAGTGTATGTTTCTCCTAATAAAAGAGGTATAAATCGCCTAAGCAAAATTGTAGTGTGTAAATCGCCTAGTGAAACTAGTATAAATCACCTAAGCCAAATGGTATGTTTCACCTAGTACAATATGTATGTTTCGCCTAGTGCAACACGTATGTTTTGCCTAGTGAAAACTGTATAAATTGCCTGATGGTATAAATCACCTCCTTCAAGTGTATAAATCGCCACCTTCAAACTTTTTTAGAAACCCACTTTTCAAATCACTTAAAAATACACTTTATAAGACTTATAGAAAGCCAAAACGCGTTGATTTATAAGACGTGTAGAAAGCCAAAAAAATTGTACTTGGTGATTTTAAACACCAAAACATACGGGTTGGGCTTAAAATCATCAAGCCAAGAGAAGAAGGCTAAGCTACGTATGTTTTGGCTTTCTACGTATGTTTAAAAACACCAAAACGCGTTTTGGCTTTCTACGTATGTTTTGGCTTTCTACACTTTATAAGACTTATAAAGTGTAAGTCTTGATGATTTTAAACACTAAAAAATCCTAAGCCAAAATGCCTAGTGCAACACAAACTTGATGATTTTAAACACCAAAAAAATTGTACTTTTTTTAGTTCGAGTAGAAAGCCAAAACGCACCCTTTTATAGACAAAAACAAACTAAAACACACACAAATCACTACACACTCCTTGGCTCTTGATACCACATGCTAACCTCTATATCACACACATCCTAACATATGAAAATAAAAGAAATTCTAGAGAGAGAAAGAGGAAGAGAGAAAGATGGTGACTTCTATTTAGAAAAGAAAATGAGAAGCAACACCCTTCCTTGAGAGCAAGGAAGGGTATTTATAGTACAAGGGACTTGGACTCCTTGTGAAGTCGCTTGGGCTTATATTAGGCCAAATACTTGGGCTTTATCCTGACACCTAGGCCTAATTAGCTTAAGATAATTCCCATAAACTACATTTTCCTATACGAGGCTCGGGAATAATAATGACCATCAATTTACATAAAAACACGGCTAACAACATCAGCTGATGTATTAGTGGGCTTAGCCCCTATAAGTTTAGGTAGAGAAGGCAATGGTTCCAAGTTGTCAGACTCAGACTCAGACTCAAAGTTAGAGTTGACATTAGAGATATTCACAAATGGAGACTCAGATGCCTTAGAGAACACATCTTCTTTTGAAGAGATGGTGTCCTTTTTCTTTCCTCTTCCTCCTACGGCATGGACAATGTTACTAGGTATTTGCTCAAAGAGCAGTTGGTCAAGAGTGACTTTGCTAGAAGCCCATTTCTCAATGACTTTCTTTAAGTCAGTGATTTCATCTCTCTAAGATTCATTTTCTTGATTTAATCTAACAATCTCATTCTGGAGAGAACAATTTAGGGCCTTGTTTATTTTTAAGGTCAGCTAGTTTGGACTTATATAAGGACAACTCCTGGTTAAGGGAGTTGAACTTGCTGAGCAAGTTTTTCCTATGATCCTCCACACAATAGAGATCAACATAAGTATAGTCTAGGACATGTTTCCTTTCATCACCATCAGTCATAGAAAGAAGTCTTTGTGCTTTTTTAATGGTGATTTCAACTGTTAACCTAACATAGCACCTCCCTTTCCAACAGATGGGCCATCCTTAGATATAGACATAAATTCCTTGACCTTGGTAACCCATTCATCCTCATAGGATACAAATTCCTCATCCCAGTCAAAAGACTCAGCAACTAACCCCTTTTTACTTTTTCCCTTTGGCATAGCATCAATCTTCTTTGTAAGAACATCAATCTCAGCTTTCAACCCCTTATATTTTCTTTTGTAGTCCTTTTGATGATTGTAAACACCCTAATTGTTTTGAGATGTTGGATTGGGTTGAAACTTAGGTTTCCTATATGTTTTGTTTGGTGAAGAATAGGAAGGACTAGAAGTTTTTGTTGATGGACATTCTTTTTAAAAGTGACCTAGTTTACCATAAGCAAAACAAGTTTCCTTGGTTTTATCTATAGGTTTCTTGGTTGAACCAACCCTTCCAGATCTTTTGTATAATCTCCTCTGATTTATAAGCAGAGCTTTGTCATGAAACTCAGCATTCAAATCATCTAGAAATTCATTTCTGCTCTTGGTGTCTTCTTCAACATCAGAGTCACTATCCTAAAAATGGTTTTTAGAAATCAAGGCTTTTGAGCTAGAGGGTTGAATGCTAAATCTTGACTTATAAATTTGGTCAATCAGCCCTTCCTCATAGTTATATTTTCCATACAGAGCGGCCAGCGTATCATTTTTGATAGAGTTATTGGCCCTCTGAGTTTAATTCATACTTAGCCATTTCTTGGCAAGCTGTTGACAAACATGGCATTCACTTCAGCTTGAGAAATAGAGACACCTTTATTTTCAAGGTCATTTACCAAGACTTTAAGCCTAGTGTAGGTTCCTTGCATTTTCACCCTCTAATTATTTAAAAGCATTGAATTTTAGTCTTAAGGTAGCAATCTTGGTATCTCTTATGTTAGAGGGTCCCTCATGGGCTAAGATTATATCAGTCCATATAGCCTTAGCGGTGGTACACTTAATGACAAATTTCATGACATCATTTGGTAGATAAGAGATAATGATGCTTTTTAACCTCTTATCTTGATTAGCAAGTATTATGTCCTCATGTGACCATTGATTTGGAGGTTTGGTCAAAGGATTAGTGGTGGTGGACAAAGGTGACATGGGAATAAATGGTCTATTTTCTAATACTTCAAGAAGATAGGGTTCAAGACCTTCAAGCTAAATCAAGAACCTATCTTTACAACTGGAAAAATCTTCTACATCATAAGGAGGCACATTTATGGCACGAGAACCTCCTCTTAAATTAAAAAGTTGAGGGAGATCCTCATTAACAACTTTCTAAGCTACATTGTTTGTAGTAGTGTTTTTATTAGTGTTAACTAGAATTTGGTCAATTCTGTTAGAACTACTAGGATTACCAGTATTTGTTCCTAAAGGTATTGGGATATGTGGTATAGTTCCAGACATGATTGGATCTTGATTTTAAAACAAAGAATAGTTTAAAGTTTTTTGTAAATCAAATACTACTCTGATACCAATTGAAAGTCCCAAATAACACGTCTATATGGAAGTATAAAACTTATCAAGGATGAATAACACAAGTAATAACTTTTCAATCGTGTAATGCTTTATTGATATAATTAAAGAATTACAATATACTATGGATCGCACAAGTTGAATGACAATGTAAAGTTACCCTTTAAACAGGTAAACTTAACAAAGTATCAAGTTTACAAGCGAACTTGTAGAATCCCTCGGATAGGATCAGCGAGCTAATATGTAAGTTCGATAAAGGAGTAAATGCTTATAATAACGATAACAATAAAAGCGATAGCATTTACTCCTCAAGGCATTCCTTATTTATAGTGATACGAGGTTGATTCCTTAGTGAGGGTAACTGGGATGTGTCAAGAATCCTATGGTGGAAGTACAATTACATTAAATGCATGTCTATTCTTGGAAACATCCCGCCCATACTTTAGTAAACAGTTTTACCAAATGTTCACTACTTTTACCAACTTTGTACTTAGGTCTGCTATAATCCAAAGGACAATATTGTCTCGCCTTTATGCTTTATGAATTATCCCGCCTAAACTAAAAACAGTGATATAAGAAGTTCAACTTGTTCTTATTCAAACGGTAGAAGATACTCAGGGTATTGCCACCCCTGACTCTCTTCAAACATCAGTGTCTTCCATCTACATACCAGCTGATTCCATCCCAGCTGATGAGTATGTCTTCAAGTAATCTTTGACTTCCTTGTCGATGTCTTTGACTTGAATCCGTCTAATGTTGCTCGTTGAGGCTTTTCACTCAACGAGTCTTTAAAGCCCAATGATTTGTTGCACTCAACGGGTCTTCACTGCCCACTGATGCTTTGCACTCAGTGGGTCTTCAACACTTAGCCTAATTTCTGTTTAAATCTAGGTAGAGACAATTGGGCTCTGAATTGGCCCAACACTTTTAAATCATAACACGTCAATATCATACACTTACGGTTTAATAGAGCTTATATTGCATCAGTTTCTAAATTTAGACTCGCTATCTCTACTTATATATAAAGCATTTATGACTATTTTATAATTAGCGA
The DNA here is from genome assembly GCA_026074375.1 of Tanacetum coccineum. NCBI lineage: Eukaryota > Viridiplantae > Streptophyta > Magnoliopsida > Asterales > Asteraceae > Tanacetum > Tanacetum coccineum. The sequence goes on from BQNB010124940.1 coordinate 8,873, forward strand.
GGCTTAAAAATTCAGACTCGCAAACTTGTTTGTTATAGAAGGATTTTAAAACTTGATCAATACTTGTAACGTTAAAACTTAAAACCATCAAATAACCAAATAACTAATTTAACAGGAAAAATGTATAACCACTTATTTTTTACTTATTTGATCAAAAAAGTGTTTTGAGGTTACAAAATGTGTAACCCTTAAATGATCAAATAAGATATTTTAATGTATGTCACACCCCTTAATGGGGCCTGGACGGAATACGTGTCTGAGGGCGTAACGTCATACATATCTCAAGTACAAAGCATAGAAAACGACCACTAAAGGGGCACATTTTAGAAATAGTCATAACTCATTGCATAATTTAAAAGTAAATAAGTCTTACAAACCATTTGAAAGTAATTTAAAACATAGTAGAAGCATTAAGGAAACATAGTGGAAGCAATATCAAACTTTGACAAAGACAACAAGCATGAAAGGTAAAATAGTCTTGAAATCAGTCGAAGTCACATAGCATATAGACTTCAAATAACACATCTTGTAAATCTAGCTAAGCACCTGAGAAAAACATGCTTAAAACGTCAACATAAAGTTAGTGAATCCATAGGTTTAAGTTAAAAGATAAGTATAGTGGACCACAAGATTTCAAAACACGTATGTGACAGTTATAACAGATACAACATCACACAAAAAGGGTATTTACGTTGCACTAAGCTCATGACACTGAAGCTAATTACGTTTATAGCATTTTATATTGCTAGGATGAAACAAGTCCCTAAGGTAACTGACAAAGTCTACCTTCTTAAGTTTCGACATGGTATATATCTGTTTGCCTATGCGATCCATTACACCTGACAAGTGAGAATTACCACCACCCGAATAGGGATAATTAGTCCCAATAGATCTATTTATAACACTCACGCTCACTTAACCAAATAGTAGGTCAAGAAATTAACAATTTATGATAGGTGGGGCGGTAGTAGTCTAAACGCTACTTAGGCAACACGTAAACAAGGAAAATCTCACGTAAAATACTTGTGTCCGTTTTTAAAAAACAAGCAATGTTTCTCACCCTAAAAGTTATAAAACATTTATTCAAAATGAGTAAAAGTGGGGCTATGAACTCACCTTGAATTAGTGTAGTGGAGAAATGAGAAACTAGAAGAATAATCACACGGTAACGAACGGCGGTACACGAATGCAACCTAAGATAATATATGTTTCGATTTAGACTCAAAACGATAGGGAAAGTACGAATAATGCATGAGTGTTTATTAAATTACTTTTGTAAATGTCTTTCGATATAAAACAATTGTGATCGCGTTGTGGTTGGAACATTTAGATAAAGTTTAGATAATAACGTATATAATATATATATATATAATATAATAATATATATAAAATATTATATAATATAAGATATAGATATATATATTATATATAAGTATAATTTTATATAATTAATATTTATATATATTTATATGTTATTATTTAATAAAATACATATATGGATAAAATATTCAAGTTATTATATATACATATACATATTGTTCGGCTTCTTACCCATTTCCTTATATATTGATCGAAATGTTCTTACATAAACATTTTTCCGAATATTTCTAAGTGTTAAGATTTTATAAAAACTTCAGCATGACCCATTCGTGTTTACACATTTTCCAAAGTCGTAGACTTTAATAAAAAAACCACTTTCAAATCACTTTCAATTCCTATTTCACAACTACAATCTATATATCATTAAATCCCTTTATAAACTAGTCCAAAAAGTACCTCGAATCCTTATTGGGCTTTTAGGCCCAATAAGCCTAATTTAATGATCTGTAACGTTTAGTGTCCATAATAAGTAAATGTTTAGTATCTAAGTTTAGAAGTATATCAAATAAGCTATACGTAAGCTTATCTAATAAGCTGCACCATGAACTTAAGTCTTGATGTTCTATCTCATATTGGGTCGTGTCCCATTAAGCAAAACATATGGTTTTAGACTTATCCAATACGTCCGATAAGTAAACTGTTACACGAATAAACACAAGACTTATAGATAAGCTACCAATAAGCTTCCAATAAGCCAAGACAATACCTAATAAGCCAACCGTGGGCTAATAAGCCACGGTTTGGGCTTCTTGTTAGGACAAGACCATTATAAACCATCATGGGTCCATTAGTTAGGCCTGATAAGCTAACAATGTATCAAATAAGTTCTAGGTTCATCAATAAGCTATAATAAGCTCTTAATAAGCCAAAACCAAATAAGCTGAACCCAAAGCTTATTGAATAAGCTCGTGGTTCGTGGCTTCTTGTGTGGGACGCGGTTTTTAAGCCCATTAAGCATTCTTTGGCTTATTTGTTAAGCCAAATAAGCTAAGCTCTTAGTGCTTTCCAAAAATAAGCTAGAAATAAGCCAATCAAATATAATCCGAATCAAATAAGCTTGAACAATATCCCTTTTCTTTTTCCTTTTAGGGCCGAAACAAATAATAAGCCTATTAAGCTCAAATAAGCCATTCATGGCTTATTTTATAGGTCAAACCTTCAAATACACAACAGCTTCTGACAACATCCCCTTGAAAATGACTCAACCTTCACTCACTGATCTATTCCTCTTAGCGCGCCGAAAACAAATAATTAGTGCCCATTATCATGCACACAATCACTAACAAAGCCCACTGTTCGCCTCAGCGTATATTTCATATCACGCTCAAAACTCCTTCCAAAGATCAATCTACAAGAAAGGCTCTCTAACGTATTTTTCTCTTACATTTACTTCAAATGCGCGCACTAGTAGCTCAACAGTGAACTATCTCCAACACGCTAACCAGACTCTCATGCCTTAGCCTTACCTTTTCCAATGTTTATCTCTCTTCTTTTCTGACCACATTCAGACATAATACACCAATCTATTGTAGAGCGATTTCATGCTGTTTCTAGTTTCCAACGACAACACTCGATCTTTTATAAACTCTCTTTTCATCTCTACAACTTTATGTATTCATAGCATTCCAAAACAGAGGACACCGAGTAATCTGTAGTCACAACAGATCTCTCATAGAGCAACATACGCATTTTAACATGCCTCAACACAACAGTTACAAAGATATTCGTAGGATTTACGTGGGTTGATTACAGTCTTCAAATGAAAACCACAATATGAACACTTAGATTTACTAACAGTATATACGAGATGTATTAAGTAATCCTACAATTGCATTTTACCTTGATCACATATCCTCTTCACAAACCTATTTGCGCACGTCTCGGTGCAACAACCTAAAACTCTCAGTTCGACACTCTTATATGCAAGAAACGCCTTAACTACTTAGAGTATGACTAGAATCAATACAGAGAATCATTACGAAATATTCACGGGAAGTTGGGTAAATCTAATTTCTTACACACTATTGAAGAATTTGTTCAGGCTACGATTAGATCGAATACATATATATATCACAACATCTCTCTGAGCAACAAGACTCCATCACACAATATATAACACTTGACTACACACAACAAATAGAGTCGCGATAGTAGTACAAGATTTATACAAAATAGATGCCTTACAAAGAATGTTATTAAGAGGTGATTAGTGGCTAAAACAACCCAAACGTTGTTTAGAGGTGATTAGTCCTAAATGCTTTCTTTGGAATATCCTCTTCACAAACTTTGAGTTGGTGATAACCAAACCTCAAGTCGATCTTAGAGTAGACTCTTAACCTTTGCAGCTGATCGAACAGATCATCGATTCTCGAAAGTGGGTATCAATTCTTAACAGTGAGTTTGTTCAGTTCATGATAGTCGATACACATCCGAAAAGATCCATCTTTATTCTTGACAAACAAGATCGAGGCTCCCCAGGGTGAGGAACTGGGTCTTATAAATCCCTTGTCTGAAAGTTCTTGTAATTGTGCAGACAATTCTTGCATTTTGGATGACGCTAGCTAATACGGGGCTCATGCTACATGTGCAGCACCAGGGACTAAGTTGATTTAAAATTTAACTTTTCGAACAGGTGGTAATCCAGGCAAGTCTTCTATAAAGACTTCTGGGAAATCCCGTATGATTGGCACATCCTCTAGTCGTTTCCCTTCTGACTGGTCGTCAGTCTTCTTTGCTGTAACTTGTGCTAGGTAAACCTGGCAACCTTTCTGGATGTACTTTTGGGTTTTGGTGCATGAAATGATATTCAAATTTGACTTACTTCCACCGTTACATCCATCTCCTTCGATCACCAACACTCCATCTCCATAGGGAACACGAACAATCTTTTTGTCATAAACGATCACCACGTGGTATTTTGCTAACCAATCCATACCAACAATGACGTCGAAACTATCAAGTTCTACCGGCAATATATCAATATTGATGGATAGCCTTGTAATCCTAATGTGCAACCTTTAAGTATCACATTAGTTTCATATATTCTTCCATCGGCTAATTCTACAGCATAACTAGTGTCTAAGGTAGATGGGATGACATCAAGCAGGTCACTAAAGGTAGTTGACACAAAACTCCTATCGGCACCCGAATCAAATAGTAAGGAAGCATAACAATTATTGAGAAGGAACATACCTGTCACGACGTTTGACTCAGGATCAGCTCCTCCTCCTCTAATTGCATAATCTTTTGTCGTAGTTTTGTTGTTCCTAGCCTTATTCCCTACCTTGTTTCCTCAGTTTTGCTTTCTTAACTTGGGACACTCATTTCTATAGTGTCATGATCTTCCACACTCATAGTAAGTATTCCATGTCTGGTTTCCAACTAGGGCTCTCTGAGCAGTGGTAGCAATTATGGCTTTATAGTCTCTTATCATGTAACCAACCCTCTTATAGTTACCACACTTCACCGTTCACTGTCCTTCGTGGTGCAGTCGGTGCTTGTTGCAGTAAGGGAATGCTCCAATATAACCTCTCCTTTCAATATTATTCTTAGCCATATAAGCCCTTACCACACTCTGACCATTAACGTTCTGTCTCTTAAAAGGTTGTTTCTGCTGACCATGATTGTCTCTTGAGTTATAGTCAAACCTCCTCTTGTTTTCAGCATTCTTAACGGCGTATCCCTTTAACTTTCGGTCCATTAGATGGTTAGCAATACGGATTGCATCTTGAAGTCTGGTAGGTTCGGCAGCAACTACATTCCCTTAAAACCTTATCTCCCTCTTCCGGGACCATTCAAGTGCACAACATAGTCAATTCTTGGAACTTATGGTTATAGGCAGTCATGTCGTTACCTTTCACTGTCAAGTGCCACAATTTCGTCTCCACTTTTTGGATCTCATTCCTAGGGCAATAAACTTTCGTCATCAACTTCATAAGTACCTTCCACGTCATGGCATAAGCAGTATCCATTCCAACTGTCCTTTTATGAGAATTCCACCAAGTCAATGCACCGTCTAACAAGGTGCACGATACATACTTCACTTGATACTTTGGAGGGCAATTACTGATATGGAACATTGTCTCCATTTTTTCAAACCAATGGGTCAAACCAACAACTCCTTCGGTACCTTTGAAGTTCAGCGGCTAACACTTCACAAAGTCTTGATAGGTACACTCTTTAGCGGCTGGTACAACACCTTCGTTGTTCACATTGGGGTTTCCATTCCCATTCCCGTTACCATTTCCAATGG